>WOGR01001215.1:0-20742 GCA_015342045.1 Leptinotarsa lineolata | reverse complement strand
CGTTTATGATTATCTGAAACATATCTACAACAAAAATATATTATGTGTTTTGAAAAGCAGAAAAAGAAATGGATAGCAAATAATGGGCCAATGAAGTGGCCGGCAAGATCACCAGATCTTACTATTTTGGACTATTTTCGATGGGGGACATTGAAAAATAGGATTTACGCTGGCAAAGAGATAGAAAATGTGGAAGACTTGAGATTGAGAATTTTTAATGCAACAATACAGCAAAGGAGTGGGTCAAGGGCAATAAATAATATGAAAAACGAGTTCAAAAATGTCTAGAAATGGAAGGACACCAATTCGAACATTTATTGCACTATTAAATTTTTTGTGTACATAAATTACTCCATTTCAATTTTCACTAAAATTATAGTGTTCATTTCGGATGTTATTATTGCTATCATTTCTTTTTCTCCTTATCAAAACACATAATATACTATATTTTTGTTGTAGATATGTTTCAGATAATCATAAAAGGTTTTGCTATTCTAAGTTCATTGTAGAAAATGCTCAAAGCAATGGAACTGTAAAAAAATATGAATAGGTATCTATAAATGAAAAAAGCTCTCGAAAAACTCTACGGTACATAAGGAGACGTGAAAGTTGCTATTGTGTTTTCATTCAACTCAGTCGACCAATTTACAGGGCCGTAATTTAAATGGGAATAACTCACCCAAATATACTAAAATATTACCGAAACATCCCGAAATATAAAATTAAATTCAATTTCTCAGTATAAATGGAACGTCGACGATCCAAAAACCACAACAAAAAATACAGGTCCGTATTCAAAAATTCAAAAATGGGGGTGTCCCAAGTCAGATGACACCCTGTATAAAACATTCATAAATATATTCTGATAGCCCACATCAAGTGCCAATAACAAAATGTAGACAGATTTTCAATATGTCTGCGAATAAAGAAGATACAGGCAAAAAATTAATTTGGGATTGTTTGGTTTTTCCTGTATATCTCCAGAACCAAAGGAGCTGTGTTCGATTTTTTTACATCATTGAATAGGTCTCTAAAATACGCAACTTTCCCACAATTTAACCGACACTTTATTTCTTATCGTTTACGAGATACCCATGTACAGAAACGAATTTGAATAGCCCTGTATATATAAAGCTAAAAATACAAATATGTTCCTGAGAATATTGTCACATAACACAGAACAAATCAGAAGTATTAAAAATAGTTAAAAAATGTTAATGGACAACAAATTGAGGTACGCGATATACGAGGAATCATTAACATCCAGAAGCTACCTGAATATTTTGCAGAATACTGTAGAGAGCTTCGTCAATAATCTGCCACTCGAAGAATATCTAAAATATTTGAATAGGATGGCGACCGTTGAATATGATTTTAATTGTCAAGCTGGCAGGAATTCGGTCAAAATGATGAAGAAAACCAATTTCTATATTGTCAACGTTTCGAAACTTTATGGTTTTATCTTCAGGACTCTGAAGTATAAGAACAAGACATACATATTAAATTATGTAATATAACAATCGTTAAAAAATAATAATCTTTTCGAATTAGTGTCGAAATTATTCAATTCACCCTTCAACTCGGAAAGCCGCCCTAAATATAAGTACTCATCAACGTTGTTTTTCTGTAAAGTGTTCGAAACGTTTATTATTTTTCAACGATTGTTATATTACCTAATTTATTTTGTTTCTAACAGAACTGCTTTGTAAATTTCCATTTTAATATGTATGTCTTGTTCTTATACTTCAGAGTCCTGAAGATGAAGCAATAAAGTTTCGAAACGTCGACAATTAAGAAATTGGTTTTCAACATTTTGACCGAATTCCCGCCAACTTGACAATTAAAATAATATCTAAAATGTTGATACTAAATAGACGGAGCTCCTGTACATTGTACAAGAGAAGTGAACGCATAATTGGACAGACGTTTTGACGATCGGTGGATAAGGCGTTTGGGACCATGGAATTGGCCAGCGAGATCACCCGATCTTAATCCATTAGATTTTTATGTATGGAGAATGTTTAAAGAAAAAGTTCACAAAACACCCATGCGTTAGAAAGATGAATTTTCCAAAAGGATAATCCAAACATTTGAAGATTTGGATCCCATTGGAATCACATCTGCCACATGTTCTACATGTTCTGCTGTTGATTTTATCAACTATCCAAAACTAATAAACAAATTCATAACAACTTTGTTTGAATAGATTTGTTCCATCGTTTTGGATGTATTTGAAACTTCTGAAGTGACGAAAATGTCAATACCATTAGGAGAATGTCACAACGTTACTGTCAAATAGTAATCATGGCCTGCTTACAAAATACCGAATGGAAATACCATTCTGAAGGGACTATTCGCAAAAAATGCTCCTGAGTCCGAAACTTGACTAGTCAGGTATACAATTTATCAAGAAAACGAAAAAACTGTATTTTTTTACCACCCTGTATTGAAGTAACGGAGATTACGCTTAAGTGTGGGAAGCCTCCAAGTATCACCTAATTTTAAACCAAATTTCGGTACCATTGTATTCCTTACCTCAAAGATATCAGCATTTTTAGAGGTCATGATTTTCGAAGAAAAAAATTGAAATTGATTCATATTTCGAAAAAGGTAACAAATAGGTATAGGGAAATATCAAGTAAAGTTGACGAGTAATTGTTGTAGATTCCAAAAATAATATTATATACAGGGTGTTCCGTTTGAAAAATCAAAGTTGCTACTACTTTCTAATGTAAGTGGCAACACCGCATTGCCGAAAATACTTTTTTAGTTGGGTAGAGAATTTCCGAATATCCTATCCATTGAATTTTAAAAATGATCCGTTGTCTGGTTCAACAGAAACGTCTAATGTGCCATCCACCGTGAATCAGCCTATATAAAAAAACATTTTACAAATACAGTAGAATTTCACTAATCCGGTACTATCAAAAACCACAGAGTGTTGGATTATTGGAATGTTCGGATTGCTGGAATAAATAGAAAAAATTATAATAAATAAAATAGTAGTTGTGTTTCCGTTTACTTGACATTTTTAACTACACACCATTCTCACTTCAAAACAACAAGTATACGTACGCACGTGCACGTGATAAGTTTTGAGGTTAGACTGCTAGACGACGCGGCGATGGAGCACATAGGAGGGGAGGGGGCGAGGAAGGCGCGGACGGAGGGTGCCGGATTATTGGACGTATCGGTCTATTGAAGCGCCGGATTAGTGAGATTCTACTGTACTAACATAATTGAACATCAGTATAATACAAGATCAAAGACCAATAAATGCTTTCAAATTGCTGAATGTACTCCACATTTAATGCAACACTGCATATGTATTGGTTGTAAAATTTATAATAAAATTCCACGAGAAATTAAAAAGTTAATATCAACACCATTAAAAAAAACATTACACAATTGGATATTAGATAATACTGAAAAAATTGGAAAAGTGCTCAAATAATTTATTTCACCCTTATTCATAATAAAACACTATTGTTGATACATTTCTTCATTTCAATTCATTTTATCATGAACAATACCTATTAACAGTTGACATAATCTTCACTTTTCAACTAACCCAGTCAAACACAAGTGTTTACACTTAGCACATTGTGTTAAAATATTATGCATGTACTAACATTTTTTCAAATATTTATAGACATTCATTTGATATTGTACATTTGTTAATAAATTTGAATTTAAATATCTACACAAAAATTGGAAAAACATGTACACAATTTTTTATGAAGTTGAAGTCAGATTATTATTGGATTACAAAGTAATGTGTAAGAACAATACAAATTAGATATCTAATAGCTTGTTGAACTTGTATTATATGCCGTTTCTCCACTCACCTGGCAAACACGAACTAGAGCTGGACTTTAATTTTGTATATTTTTGAAACATCTATAGCAGCAAGTGAAACCGATTGCTGGCGTGACGATGCATGCCTTGGCGACTGTGTGATTCTCTTTCCACTGGTTTGGCGTTACGCTATCTCTATCGCCACACTGAGCTGTTTTACTAATCAATTTTAGTCTGTATGTTTGGTCTGTCTCGGGGGTCAGTAAATGTAAAATATACTCTTGCTTGAAGAATAAATTTCATAGAGACGAATTTTTTTCTTATCTGTTACTAACAGAAACATCAAAAAATGTATCAATCGATTAATTTTCTGATGATGGTGGAATTCATATTGAATTATTCATTATTGATATTTATAATTTAAGATTTTTAGTAATATATTGCAATAACTAGCTAAGATTCTCGAGTTTACTAGTATATTAAAGCCACATTAAAATGTTTTCATGTTTATTTCAATTACATAATTTTTATAAATATTTCAGTACCCAACAATCACCACAGGATCCACAAAATATTATTATTGCGTCCCGTGACGGCTCACATTTTTTTGTATGTGGTTCAGCTAAAAATGGGTGAACAGATTTAAACCAACAATACACCTTGTAATTTACCATTTCACTAGTAATTCTATCACGAATATACTCTTCTCAGAATTTTATAACTAATGCTTTACATTAAGATGTTTCATTCATAAGTTATTCAGTTATTATATTTTACAAAACATTTCCAAGTAACATAAAACAAGTTCATTCTATTTTATCTGTCCCATAAACCAATTTCTTTCATTTGTGTTTGAAAGTACTGCTGTAAATTTTCCGCACACTGGTAGTATTCGGTTTCAGGTGAGTTATATATCTTACAATTGGTGAAAATTCGCATCATATCAGCTATGAATAATCTTCTGGATACATAGTACCTCGATTTCAGCCTATCTGTCATTGTTTTGAGATCTGTGAAAAAATATTAACCTCAATTAGTATTTGTTTAGTTGAAGAATATTGACTACGTTTTTACACAGCATCCTGAAAGATGCTTTCAACAACTGATGTTATTAAAACCAACTTTAACACCTACGTTATCAAGCTGGTTTAATCTTTCGGAAAGATGAGATGATGATGAAAAATTTTGGGTTTCAATTTGAAAAATGAAGTATGAATTAATGGTGCGCTAGCTGCCTTTTCATAAAATTTACCTGTCGAACATATTGTGTCATAAGCAAATGTCAAATTTGCAGGCAGTTAGGTACAAGTGTGTCATGTTAGCAAAAATATTAATCTTAGACTGAATTTATAAAGGTAGTGGTGGCAGTTACAAATGAACTTGATAGTTATAAAAACTTGTGTAAACGTGGTTATAGTCATCTTTATAATAATATGGTACATTTCAACAGTTAATTACATCAAATGAATGTAGCAAACAGTGTCGATTTCATTTTATTTGGGCCACTTCAGAATATCACTTTGCACAATATTTTTTCATGGACCTAGTAAACTCTGTACTTTGATCCATAGGGTCTTTTGTACACCTCGATCCATTTTTCCTTTATTTACTACAAATCTAACGTAAAATGAATGAAATGCAAGTTTGCTTTATTTTCAAAATTGTCGCTAGATGACTTAATGTGAAGAAATTTGACATGCCTATCATTTTCTGTTTTCAATGAGATACTATAGTGGGCATGATGACATCCCATACAAAAACGTCATCAATGATATCGACAGAAAAAATCAAAATCCAAAAATGAGTCCCAATGGTGGTCTATTGCATATCCAAGTTTCAACAGTGATTGCTGATTAGTATAATATAAAAGATTGAAAACAGAGTTCCATTTTATAACATCCTGATCAATGATTTGTTATGTATAGAATTGCAGGTCACAAAAATTGTAAAAATTTATATCAGAAGTAGTAGTATCTCTGTACCAATACAGATTTCACCAGCCCTCGCATTTGATAAATTGATGCAATCACCATGTAATCTAATGTTAATTTCGAGAACATTTGAGAATATGTTTAATTCAGAATTCATATACGATTCAAATATTAGAATGGGTT
Source organism: Leptinotarsa lineolata (assembly GCA_015342045.1). NCBI lineage: Eukaryota > Metazoa > Arthropoda > Insecta > Coleoptera > Chrysomelidae > Leptinotarsa > Leptinotarsa lineolata. Next base: position 14,830 of record WOGR01001215.1, on the reverse strand, counting down.
GTCATCGTTTGCCATTCTCAAATGAAAATTTTGCAGAGCTATTGACGAGCTGAAGTTTGAAGATATCTAATTACTTTTTAATCGTGAAAATACCCAGAAGAAGATCGATTAAAAATTGATTTTCCTCCACAAAAAAATGAGTTTCAGTCCATATCTAATTACGTTTTTACTGTTTTGTATATTTCCAAAATTGCAATTGCTCTGACATATGCACATTTTATGTCAAAACAGCTTCAAAATAATTATTTTTTTCAAAGCCTTTATTCAATTCGTGTTGAATGCTTTTTTCGAACATAATAGGAGTAAAAACTAATTTCAAAAACAATTTTTCTAATTGTAAGTTAGAAATAACACCTTTCTATATATTATTCTTCACATGAAACTGTTAAAATTATATTCTTTGATTCCTCCACTGCTCTGATCTATCAAAGAATGTTTGAAAATTATTCATAACACCGTTTACACAAATTATTCCAAATGTATATAAAAACTCCAAATGTTCAAAAATGACACTGATTCACGAACTTCAATCAATTTCAACAGGACATAACTAATAAAATTATCAAGATCATGTGAGAAAAAAAATAGAACTGACTTAACGGCAAAGTCAATTCCTCTTGAATCAAAGCCAAGCTACCCTAAGGTTGATTATCTTATTTCTATTCAAACAACGTCGTGATAAATATATATGTATGAATAACTCTTGCATGAGACTTCATGACAATATAAAAAACGGATTCTGTTCCACAAATAGTATCTACTGTAGACTTATTTGATCAGGCAATAATAAGCATGTACATATATAGCGGGTCAGAATCGAAGTGATGTAGGAAACTCACTTATGAAGAAAGGTTGGTTGGGTAACAGGATCAATTTTTTCTTAAAAAAAAACAATTGTTTTCTTGCCAACATTTCGAATTTAATTAAATTCTTCTTCAGGGCTCTGTAACAATGTAGTTTCATAAAAACATACCTCCCACAAAACTTTCAATTTTATAAGAAATAATTACTCACGGAAAAGTAGTTTCCCCGTGTTGATATAACTATTCTAAAACGTATTAAACGTATTAGATATATTTAAAAAAATAAAAACATTACAACAAATTCGAGACAACACCAACACAAAGGGACATGATACAAACGAATGGCTTTATCTGTGATTCTGATAAGGTGGTGTCTGTTTTTTGATCACTGACAGAAAGAAAACGAGTGAAAAAAAGGGATAAATTATTTAGGTATTCTTCTTATCAAATTGAAATATGCAGTATTAAGGTCATCAACATCTCTTCTGGTGTTGACACTATCGCATTTGGGGATATATATCATTTCGCTCAAGAGTCTTTTGGATAAATATGATTGAACATCTAGAATAGCTGGATGATCAAAATAAAAAAATTTGTTCATATTCCTTTTCATGTTCAACCAGGGCTGTGGGGTTTTTTATATCTAGTTTCTTAGAGTCTCTCATGTGTTCTGAAAGTCGTGTTTTAAGATACTGTCCAGTTTGACCAACATAGCATTTGTGACAGCTACCACAAATCAATTTGTATATTAGATCGTATGTCTTGTGGTGTTTTTGTTTTTTGTTTCGAAAAGAAACAACACCCCCGTATTTTGGGAAGGGGATCTTTTTTCTTTCATTATTTTTCTAATGAGGGCTCTAGGAAAATTATTTTTTACTAAGTAATTCTCAATTAAATAGAGATTTTTGTTATGAAAATCAAAATTGGAAATGACAATTGCTCTTGATTTCAAATTCCTTACAATGTTAATTTTACTGTGGAAGTTATGTTTTGAAAAATAATTCAAAAATCGCTCGTCCCAACCGAAATGAATTGCGAACATACGTATCTATCGGCCAATATCTCAACTACCATTTTATGATATCGGCACATTTTGTGATATCACGCATTTTTGATGGTCAATTTTAAAAGTTCAAAAAATTGATGCCGTACGGCAACGATAGGTGTTCGAGGGTTAAGAAAAAATTGATCCTGTTACCCAACCAACCTTTCTTCAGAAACATTATTGGATCACTTAATTAGTTAACAAACTCATTTATATTTATTACATCTGAGAAAACTCTCTACATGTCGCGTACTGTGTGAAGGTAGTTGATGTAACCTTCCCCACTCATGAACTTATAGCACATCCACTCACAGAATGGAAGAGATTATTAAATCGAAACACCAAGTGACATTTTTTATGGCAATTAGTGAAATCCCGAATTTATTACCTCAACTGCGCTCATTGCAATACATCCAGATATTTACTGACAACCCGACTTTTCTTGCCTACTCTATCAATTTCCATAGAATTTATAGAATTATCCAGAGAGCAGCAATATACTAAAAATTACCACAACAATGAAACACATAACAAAATTTTATTTGAGAGATTAATAATACTTACTTTCAAAGAACTTAAGGAATGGAATGAAATTCCATTCAAGTAGGATCACTTTGTTGGAAAGTTACAAAAGCAGCTGTATTCGGGGATAATAGGAGGAACAAATACGTTGCAATGTTAACAAATCCTGTATAGTCAAAATAATAGCTTCTAACACATCTAAGAATTCAACAGAATAATCAATCAAAATAATTATAGATACTTTGATATGAAGACTGGAAGGATCAAGTTCCCAGTTCAGGAAGGTATTAAAAAAATTTCGTGTTCAAAATCGAAATTTAATAAAATACCAAATTTAAAGTTGGAATCTGGCAAAAAATTACTAGACTGAAATCAGAATTTGAAAAAATTATTGCTTCTGACTTCAATCTGGAAACTTCAAACTAGGGACATTTTGACTTTAAACTTTGAAAAATGCCCTTACTATGAGAAACACGACATACTTTCACTCGACACTGACACTTATAGGGAATTAATTAGTATTGACAAGATTAAACTCACCCATAGGATATTTTATGTGGTCATAGTAATCAGTTACTACATGTCTGTCAACTGGTTGTTCAAAAGGCCAGGAGTCCACATGTTTCTTGACCTTGAAATGATGAATATATGACTAAATCTATCAAGAAAATATTGCAGAACTTACTGCATTAAGGACATTTTTCAACCTTCCAGCTAAACTATCAACATCCAGAGATTCCTCTAGTTGTTGACCTCTTGTGGTTCTCGAAGCTGGTTTCCAACCCGTTTCTTCAATGCCTGGTATTGACTCTATAGGTATGGTTTTTACACCTGAAAATAAATTCACTGAATTCAACTAAATAGATAATATTGAAATTAGTTTGAGTAATTCAAGTTGAATAAACTGTTGAATATTGCTGCTAGAGATCCGCCCCGGCTCCACACGGGTGCAATGCTGATACTAAAAAATATACATATAAACGCGTGCGATAGCTGCTAATCATAAAGTGCTATAGGGCGAAGCGAAGCCGGCTACCCGGCCGGTACCACCGCAACTGCTATGTCCCTGCATTTTAAATCTGTAATATTTTCGATAATATTCATTTAAAAAACAGGCTGTAAAAGGCCACATTGATCTATAATAAATACACAATGTATTTAAGATAGCTAATTGGATGAGGATTAACGCTGTATTGATTAAAATCGCTTCGTAAATAAACCATTATTTCTCGAGGATAAAAAACAGTTATGTGGGTTATCCCTGAGAGATAGACATATACTTTCGCTGACTTTTTGGACACCTTTTCAAGGTGAAACATCGAAATTATTTTGTACAAGTAAAAAAAAAAACAGATCACAACAGGAACTAATATGGCATATTGTAAAATTTCTCCGCCACGAAACAGTTCCTTCTCTTTTTATAAGAGCACTTTTCCTATCTGTTCATTTACTATAATGTGCGCAATAAAACACGTCGTGATATTTTGGGCATCGATTCATCGGAACTTATTTCGGCTGCGTTTTCTAAGGTTGGGATTTCATTTCGGAAGAACAAATGTAATTTTCTACGAATAGCATATTTAGTGCAATCATCAAGCTGACTTTGTTTTCTTCCTCTAGTTTAGATACATTACCACATTCACCTTTATTTTCTTTGGAGGTTTTAGGAATTCTGTGAACACTTCAGTTAAATCACTACACAGATTACCTATGTCGTTATATGCAACATATTTTCATTCCGTTCACGGAGCTCACAATACACATTGTATATAATAGTTTTTTCTCCTTCAGATAAATTCGGAAGACTGCATTTGCTGTGACTGCTTTCACTTTCCATATTGCTCACATTTCACAGCACAAAATTAAACTGATTTACAATATTTCCTTTGTTTAAGTCCTTAAACAAATCCCTCGGTTTTAACCTGATATAAAATTTCTTTTATATTTACTGTTAGTCCTCTTTCTAGACATGTAGGTACCTAATACTGTGACGTCGACAACATTATAACTTCTTAGGAATGGATTAAATCTATAGAAAGTGTATTATTCCTCCTTTATGTATTAAACAAAAATATCATTGTATAAATATTATTATATTATTGAAAAGGGTATTTCCAATTTCAGAGTTTTCATAACTGAAATTCCAAAACTGTCATCTGTGTTGAAACAGGCCCAAATCTTTATAATTAAATTATAATAACAGATCAAAAAAATTTCACTCCACGTATTATTCAACGAATGTTACGCTCATGAATGTTAACCTAACCGCGCTCAGCTGTTGGGCCAATAGTCATATCTCTCCCTATCTTACGGCAAATTTAATCTGCCGTTCCTGTTTCTGCCCCACAAATATCTCTGTGTACCCAACGGTGTCATTTATGAATTTTAGTCGCAGAACATAATTAAAAATTTTTTATATTCATTTAATGAACATTGATGCTGTTTAATACATTTCATTAGCAGGAAGTTTCTTTAATGGATAAAAAAAGTTTTCCGTTAGTCTGTGACCTTTAGCTGCGGGTGTATGATTTTAATAGAAGATGATAAAAACTAAAGAATCACAAGCTGACAACAATGTTCTCATTTCAATGTAATATTTCTGAAAATTTAGTGCCTGCTATTATGGAATTATAGATTAGAAGGTTCTCTTGGATTGTTGGTAATTTGCAATTGAAATTCTTCTTGGAGGAACGTAATTAATGGTATTTATTCATATATATTACTAAAGACCTTAAATTATAAATACCAATAAAATATCCAACATTGAAAAATTAATTAATTGATTAATTTTTTTGATGTTCCTGTTAATAACAAATAACAAAAACATTCGTGAGTTACTAGCTATCAGCTGATTTTGAAATATAATTTTGTCAGTCTTTATGAAATTTATTATTCAAGCAAATGATTTAGTTATTTTTCATAATAATGAGATTAAAATTAATTAATAATTAATTTAGAAATATTATATGCTATGAAAATTGTGTTAATTTTAATATATCACGAGAGTAGATTTTACATTCACTGATCCTTGAGACAAACCAAATATACGCGGGCTTAATGCACAGATAAACAGACACTTTAATTATAAAATACAAAATATAATTAACTTACTGATGACTTAATAATGTGTCATAGTTTGATTTTGCAGGAGGCTGCTTGTTAGTTTAGTATTTTGGCAACACTGTCTCCTGTCAAGTATAATGTTCTGTTCCAAGTTGTAATGGTGGCGTTGCGATATAGCTATATGAATTTCGAATCTTAATAAAAGTATTATTAAATAATTATTACGAGACTCCATTTCATTAACATCGAATAACAGGTTATGGGCCCAGAATACGTAACCAAATCTCTGGAAAGTGCATCTTAAAGATATTAGGTGGTTAATTAGCTGGAATTTTTTCAAAATGGAGAGAAAAATTTCGCGTCTGTTCATTGGTACAAACTTTGGAAGCTGAAAATTCAGATTGGAGGCGATTTTGGATCAACATGATCTTAAAAAGTACATTAAAGTAGAACTAAGTACTTTGACTCTAGGAAAAGATGCTGTGGTTATACAATCCATAAATAAGGAAGAAAAGAAATGCAAAGCAATCATCATCAACCACATTGCTGATGAACAACTGGAATACATTAAAGATGAATCAACTGCAAAGGGAATTTTTTATTCATTGAAGTCTGTTTTTGAGAGAAAAACTATATTCAGTCAATTATTTATCCGTAAAAATTGGTAACAATGAAGTACAATGAAACGGATGATATGAACCAGTTTTTATTGAGTTTTGTTAAAATCATCAGGAAACTCAAAGACTCAGGTGCACAAATAATTTGCCATTTATTGTTCAGCTTGCCTAAATCATTTAAAGCAGTCATTGCTACACTGGAGACTAAAGATAAGAGTAAGAGACTTTGTCAAGGCACGTTTATTGCAAAACTTTCTTACATGACAAAACTGTGGTAAAATTTGTCACAAACGGGATAAATGTCGTAGTAAATCAAGAAACCAGTACAAATATGAACGTGGGGATAAAAGACATACTCATTATCATCAGTCTGCTAACTCTGGAGGAACTACTAACCAAAAGGAAACTGAAATTGCTATCGTTAGAGGAAATCTAACTCACCCTAGTACTGAGCAAAATAATAAGATAAAGTGGCTGTTAGACTCAGGAGCAACAGAGCATATGATTAACGATGAACGTTATTTTACAAACTTAGAACACCTAGAAGTGCCAATAGAAATTGCTGTGGCCAAGAACAAACACACAATTACTGCTACATAGTCTGGAAATATCAAAATGACCTTCAACAATTCAGTTATTAATGTTTACAAGGTGTTATTTGTACCGAACTTCAAATTAAACCTAATGAGTGTATCAAAACTTAAAGGAAAAGGTTTTGCAGTAACCTTCAGTCAAGGAAAAGCTGTTATCTCAAAGAATAACAAATTGTGCTTGGAAGCTCACCGCTATAGAAAGTTATTTGAATTCTACTTGCCGTTCAGACCTAGGAATTCTGTTTTAGCAAGCACTGTAGACATTGCCGACATGACAGATTTATTATTATGGCATAGAAGATATGGGCATGCACATGAAGATCTTCTGAAACAGATGTCAGACAAATTGTAGAAGGAATCCCAAGTTCAAAGAAACGAGATTTTCAATTTTGTGAACCTTGTGTACAAGGAAAATTGTCTCGTTTACCTTATTCAACTGTTGTTGACTCTTAGAACTGATCCACTCTGATGTAGGTATGTGGACCTTTGAAGCCAGAAACCATAGAAGGCTATAAATACTTCACAAATTTTATTGATGATTATACCCATTTTGTTGTTATTTATTTGTTGAAAAACAAAAGTGAAGATTTTCAGCTTTCAACAATATAAAGCTGAAGTGGAAGTACAATTCTAGAGCAGAATATCACGATTACGTACAGATAATGGAGAGGAATATACATCAAATGAATTCAAGAAGTTTTGCAGTTCATCGGAAGGTCGTGGGTTCGATCTCAACCTCGACCAGATCTTTTTCTCGAGAGAATTTATCTGGTTGAAGTTGGGATAATTCTGCAACCGTATTAGGAATCACACGTTAAAAGGTAAGACCTCGTTAGTCCTTAGCTCCCACAAGTTTCTCAACTTCTTAGAGTTGTCGTATGGGGGCGACAGCTTATTAACGGAAAAACAGATTGAACAGATATGGAATTAAGATGGAATTAAGTGTACCTTATAACCCTCAATAAAATGGTGTTAGCGAGAGGTTCAATAGATCACTACTAGATAAAGCAAGAACTATGCTGACAGTGATATACCCAAAACCCTTTGGGGAGAAGCTCTTCGGACTGCTGCTTACATTATAAATCGTTCTGTAAATAAATCAAACCATACCCAAAAGGACAAAACCCCAGCGGAAATGTGGTTTTCTTCAAAACCAAATGTTTGGAAGATGAGAGTTTTTGGATCTCCTGCTTACCCTCTAATCCCAGTGCATAAAAGAGATAAACTTGATGTAAAAAGTATCAAACATTTGATGATCGGATACAGCACCACAGGTTACAGGCTATGGAATCCGTCAATAAATGAGATAAGCGTTCCAAAGAGTGTCACCTTTGAAAATTATAAACCTATGACAGTTACACCATTCAAAAGTCCGGAAAATAATGATCATTGTAATACTGATCCAAACAAAAGAACTGATTTATTAGAAAATGTTATAGAGGAAAACATTCCACAGAAGGAAATTTCAAAAATCAGAGAAGAGAATGTAAATGAAAATGCTCGAGGAAGGATAAGAAAGACCCCTTTTTGGCATAATGACTATATACTAGATCATGATGATGATCAGGATGAACCGTATCAGGCATATGCATTAAACGCTGAGATGTATACTGAAAATATACTACAAGATGTATCAGATTTAAAACATCACCCTGAAAAAAAAAGATGGGGAAAAAGCAATTCAGGAAGAACTGGAAGCGTTGAAAACAAACAATAACTGGACATTAGTGGATTTACCACCCAATTAAGTGCCGATTTACTGTAAATGGGTTTTCGTATAAAAATAAAATAATTTGTAGAAATAATGAGATACAGAGAGCATATCTAGTTTGCTAAAGGTTGTTCACAAAAAAGGGCCTGGATTTCAATAAAACTTATTCTCCTATATCCAAGTTAAGTACCGTTAGAATAGTTTTATCAGCTGCTAACGAAAATGAACTATTGATACACCAAATGGATTTCAAAACGGAATTTTTGAAAGGAAAGCTCACAGACTATTTTTATGAAGCAAACACCAGGACGTCAAGGTCAAAAAGTATGTAAACTTGACAAGACAATTTATGGTCTGAAGCAGTCATCCAGGGAAGTCTTTCAAATGTGTTGATGAAAGAAGGTTTCCGTACAAGTGAATCCAATAAGTGCTTATTTGTTAAAGTGACTAAAATTACCTTTTTGTACATTTTTCTTCATGTCGATGGCATATTACTTATTGGTAATAACATGAGTGAGATGAACAATGTTAAATCATGGGCGAAATCAAGTTTTTTTAAGAATAAACTTTGAGCAGAACTTTTAACGGGCGATGATCAACTGTATTGCCAAATTTGTGCCAAACTAATTGACTATTATAAGACAACAAGTATAGCTGAGGCGCCAGACAATCTAATAATAACACTGATAATCTTCCAATATGACTCAACCTCAGACAGAAGCACCAAACTCTTACGAAAGTTCGACATAGATGAACATTTCAATCTAGCAGACCACTATTATAATCTTCATGCAGTCATCTTCACTGTGGTTCTGGCATTGAGTCTGGTCATTATTACGCTTTGGTCAAGGATGAAACGGACTGGTTTGAGTTGGACGATAGTCATGTCACAAAATTTTCTGATGATATATTGAACTTATTGAAGCTTCTGGAGACACCCTACATTTTGTTCTATGAAAGAGTAGACATTGGCAGATCAAGATCTTCAGATGATGTTGGTGCTGAAGGTTTTTCCGGGTTTTTCTGCAGCTGAAAAAGCAAATGCGTCACTGGAATCAATCAAGTCACCCCGGAGCGCCAATTGATTTTTTTGTTGTCTGCAGCATGGTCTATATCAACCAAATATGACAGAGGCCTCCTGTTACCACAAAAACTTGGGCATTCTTATGAGTATCAACAACTTTATCTTTTTTCGTCGGATTTATTTTTTCCAGAATATCACAGCATACAATTAATTATTTAAAGAAGGACTTGACTGAAATTCACAAACATTTTTCAAAATCATTCTGTAGCACTTTATATATAAAAGCAGTTACTTGAAATTTGCTTCAAAATCACTTGTTTTTGAAGTGAAGAGATTATATTCTTTTATTGACATTTAGAATTCAATCACCACAGTAATCGATCCATTCATGAAACATCCCTTATAGATTTTTTTATACAGATCTGTAGAAACTCACTTGTCCACTATCACTGTAGAAAGTATTCTTACAATTTTTCACCCAAGTGAGGCATCTAGACGTTATTATACATTACGCTTAAAGCTTAACGAACACTAGTAACAAATACTAATGCATTATGCACTCTAGATCACTCTAGAATTTAAAAAGAGATGAGTTAGTAAATTCACAGATCGATACAGTAGATTCATTTTTCGATCAATTCGAATCGTTAGCGCATTTCTATTGATTAAAGCAATCCATAGGCGTTTTCTGGCGCTCATGTTTTCAAAACGTATTTGTCTGTGATTCAAATACATTCATTCTGGCATTGGAACGATGACGGCACATCAACTATGATTTGAAACGTATTCATGATGATTCAAAATTAGCGTGAGATTGGTTTTGAAACGGAATTTGACGTTACATTACGTCAGTTGTCATATTCTGCTTTATTTTGATCGCTATACTTTATGAAGTGCTGAAAATTTTCTATCAAATACATTGTGAAGATGTACAAAATCAAGCTAGAAAATTATTAATTGCACAAATACGATTCTAATTGAAAAGTTTGTTTTTATTATTGAATTTGACATCTGACACAGATTGAATAATTCTATTCTGGCGAATCTTATTATTGATGGTATAACTACGAATCGTTTCTGAATACATGCTCGAATAGGATCAAATGCCAGAAAACACCTCATTAGAATTTTCTATTGAATTTAAGAACTCATCTGAGCATATACGTGACGTCATTAGAAGAACACGGATTTCCCCTTACTGCAGGTAGCTCCTTGTAAAACTTAAATAGGTTCTTTTTCGTAAGTAATCCTATTTGGATACGAACCCTGGTCATCACCACTAGGGAAATTTCCCCCTCGAATTACCTTTTTCACTACTGCCCATAGTGCCCATTCTTCTAAAAATGAAGAAGACAACAATGAAAGATGAAAGAAAAGCGTAACCTTACACTTTCATGTTTTGAATCACTGACAGAATTATAATTTTCAAAGAAAGTTGAAATACATATATATTTTTAAGTACGTATGAGTAATTCAGTGGTTCGAAATGACAATCAGCAACATGACTCTTGTCAAAATTGGAGCAATCGGAGGAGTTGCGACAGTCACCATGGGCTTCTTATTCAAAAACAAACTGAACAATAATATCAAAGCAACAGACTTCTACAAAAATGCTCTCAAACTTGTGAGAAGCCATCCAGGAGCTGTTAATCTATTAGGTGAGCCTATAAAAGACCTCCGCATCGATGTAGGAAACGAGAAAGATAATTTCACTAAAGGAGATTTTGCTCAATACAAGGTGCCCTTAAAAGGTTCAAAACAAAGGGGTACCTTATATTTTTGGGCTGAACGTGATGTAAATGAAAGATGGCTAGTGAACAGAGTCGAGTTAGAACTCAAAAATATACCTGATAAAAGACTCTTAATCAAAGCAATGGGTGATAGCCGAAGTTGAGTTCCTATTGAGTGTCCATTGTCAGCTGCGTCATGTTATTAAACATTTGATACTTCTTGTACCATACCCTCGAAACATATGAGTGTTGAACGGTATTTGAGTTTATCCATTTTGCATGTAGGTATCTTTTCTGCCAAGTGAGGTTAAAGTCGACTTTAGACTATGCAAGAAGATGTGTTTCAAAACAGTGTTGTAAAACAAGTTGCAAATACTAATAAAAAATGTTTCAGAACTAATTTGTTTAAATACAATCTTGGCGTTTCACAACAAGTTCTGTTCCCATCCTAAATAGGTAAAGCTAAAAAAAATATCCAACATGTTTTATAACTTGGGACACCAGCTGAAATTTTATTTTTTGAAAAAGAAACGTGTTGCAATACCAAATGGTTTTCTTCTTGCAAAATTAACTCGAATTTAAAATAAATAAAACTTATTTAATTAGGTGTGTTTAAGTAAACCCTCATTGGGTGATGGTTTTTTGTATGAAGTTTACGAAACTTGACCTTGTGAATCACCTTGCAAGAGCTTTTTCATGTTTGTCGCGTTTTTGTTAACATCAAGTATTACTGTCACCATCGTTGAAGTAAAACCTAATGCAGCCTGGCAATACATATAAAATAGAAAGCACCTTAAGTAAACTCTAGCTCGACTGTGCTTGACATAAAAACTAACATATCATCTGATAATCAAGAACAGTTAGAGGCACCAGCAATACCACCTACTGAAGACGAATCAAATTTTGCATGGTCATCCTTGAAACATTTTTGAAAATACCTATCATCTATTCCTATTTTTCTTGCAAATAAATTTTTGTCGTGCAGAAAATTAGTTCCACTATATTCTATTCTGATCTGTAAGAATGCGAAACATTTTCTTTTGTGAACAACTAGAACAAAAAATGTTTCAAAACAATTTCTACATGTTTTAAAAGACGACGTTTCGAAAAACTTATTTTGAAACAAAAGTTCATGACATTTTGTACATAGTCTAAACGAAGCTTAAGGTTTTGTTTGATTGCTATATAAAGTAATATTATTTTGACATTCAATATCTTGGTAATTTGAGATTTGCTAGCATAAAATGGGGACTATGAAACTTTATCAAAATATGTAATGTTGAGTCGAAAAAATAAAAGAGTGTCAGAGCCCTTAGAAATGTTTGTCCACAACTATAAGCTACCGATGAAGCTACGGTGTTAGCCAGACGCGTCTAGAATTTAAAAAAATGTGAAAATTGTTTAATTATCATCATGGTTAAACAACATCATCTTCATTTAAATAGAAAGAATATCTAAACCTTTGTATATTATAGTCTATATACAAAGTCTAAACGTTACTATCTTTGTATATAGGGATAATTTATATCTTTGTATATAGTGCAATCTTTGTATTATAGTCTATATACAAAGATACCACGATTCTTCATATGTTTTTTGGTAAGTTACCACGATTGAAATGATTGCAAATTGCAATTGAAACCAATTTGAGCTACTTAGAAATAGAGGGCGCAAGTTCCATTACGACAATAAACTCAAAATACAAATGATTTGTTCGTTTGTCTCGCTTAGAGCAAAACCTTTCAAGTCCTGTATTGTATTGTTTCAAGCAGCGTAGAAAATCAGTATATAAGTATCAGTTCAAATATACACATAGAATTCAATTACACAGTTTAGTGGAAGATCTGAACTAAAAGCGACCTTCACCCATCTGTTGAATCATGAAAAATATTTAAAATGCAATTTAGTATTTATAAAAGTGAATCAATAGTTGGTTGACTGAAAATTTTTGGCCAGTATGCCCCATTTTATAAAGATTGGTTTAATATGGGTTTTGGAATCGACTTTTTCTAAATCTCTCATATTTGTTTTGAGAATGAATACTTCACTTGCATGTGTGAAAGCACCCCATATCAGTATTCCATAGTTTATGTGGCAGTGAGCCATACCAAAATATGCAAATCTCAACACATCATTAGGAACTAAAATCCTCAGTCCTTTCAGTGCGTAGCGACACCTTGAGAGCTTTTTACACAACGATGTCAGATAGCCAATTCAATTCAATTTGTTGTCAAGGTAGAATTCTAGTAAGCACTCCTCTTTGTCACAGTCAGTCACTTGAGATCAATTCGCGATAGTTATTTCCTGAGTTTTACTTGTGTTCAAGCATAGAACATTAGCGCTAGAGTATGTTTCGCTTTTTGTCAGTGTTTCACATGACAATTGATCTAACTCCTCCACTTGTTTGTTACTTGTGACAAAAGTTGCATCATCGGCATATAAAATAACATCTGCTGTATTAATATATGTAGAAAGATCATTTATATAGATAATAAATAATAAGGGACAAAGTACGGATCCCTGAGGTACTCCATGCTTGACAATTTTGGTATTAGATTTCATATTGTTATATAATATATATTGCAGCCTGTCTGTCAAAAAATAATTTATTAGATCATACGCTGATATTTGGTTTTTATATCGATGCATTCAGCTGAGAATATTTCCTAAAAATGTCATGTCTAATTATACATTTTGATTATACTCTAAATTTATGTTACTCTTAAATTTACTTGATTATGTGTAAGTAACTATTCCATTGATTACTTATGAGATTGAATAATGGAATAAGTTAAGAAATCGGATATGAATTACGAATGACAGGTAACATTCATATCGTATTTAAAAAATGCCCCGAAATATTCTGAACGTCACCTCCTGAGATGGGTCGTTGTGAGCTTACCGTGAGCGAAAGTGATGACGTCATGAGTGACGATTTCGCCGCGAGTGATTGTTTTGAGCGCTTAGTGGAACGCACGGTTACTTTGATTTTTATTCGTGAACAAATATAGTAATTTTTTTTGTCCTACTCGAGTGGCTGCATTGACTTATTGAAACACCGTATAGAAGTTCGTTAATTAACAAGTAGAATATTTTGTCTCCTATAACACAACTATTTGGTTTTTATTGAATAAAATACTTTGTAGTGAAGTGGTAAGTATATATTCCTGTTCGTATCATAGTAATGGTTTGGTATGGTAGTAATGGTAATTTTTTGCAATTCATGGATTTCATTACCCTTTTATAATAAAATTATCATCTTTTTCTACTACCTATAAACAGTTTAACCTTTTGATCATTGTCATATTAACTCGAGATGTGAATAAAAATCACATTTACCCCTTTAAGTTAAAGAGAAATTCAAATTCAATGTTCCTTTCTCCAGTAAATAGAAGAGAAGTCTGAAATATTAATCAGATATTTATAGTAAAAAATCATGTGGGTTCGATGAGCTTCCATGTGACCGTCTGAAAGAAATCTCTGCAACTATATTAGATATTCTTAAACTCATTATTACAATAATACAGTTTATTGTATGATTATCACTAAAAAGGATTTTACAAACACCGCGACACGTGTTTCGCGACGCGTTTTAAACGCTCGATGAAGCGTTTAAAACGCGTTCAGTTAAAAACATATGATAAACTGTATTATTGTAATAATGAGTTTAAATATGGATTTTCATCAAGTATAAACCAGTTCTATTCAATTATTAGATATTC
>WOGR01001214.1:0-20745 GCA_015342045.1 Leptinotarsa lineolata | reverse complement strand
GGAAAAACATGATGTTTGTCTTACTATGAAGCCTAACATACGGTTTGCTGATTTAATTATATTTTTTACATGTTTTGAAAAGGATAGTTTATCATCAGTTATCTGAACATATATCATGAAAAGTTTTTGAATGCACCCAAAAAACTAATCATTTCCATTCATCAAAATGGCTTTGAGTATTATTTCAAAATTTCTTCATGAAAAATCAAAAAGTGGAAAAGCTTACCTACCCTGGAATATTCTGGATGTCACCACACGAAAGAAAATCGATAATGTCCCTAAGCAGGTCCGTGTACGACTTATATAGACAATGCTTATCGGGAAGACTAAAAAAAAGCAAAATATATACGTCATGAGAGGAAAGCCATTAGCAATTAAACTATCTGCTATGAAGAATTTCTGACTTCCAAACAATATTGTTAATGACTATAACCAGCAATAATCTCTGCAAAAATTAATCACCTCGATAACAAACAATAAAATAATTTCCGGTATTAATTGATTATGAATGTTTTGCACCTCATTGAATAAGAATTTTAATATTTCCTGGCTTCTCAAAACCAACTTTTAGAAAACTACCACCAAGAGGGTGAATCCGTTTGATTTTTTATGGAGATGCAAGTTATAGAGGAAAATCTTCATAGCAATACCTGCTCGAAAATTCAATTATGGGTGAATTTGAATCGCTCGAAGTATATACAGCGTGGTTAAATGAAAACGAAACACTGCCGATTTTTCATAGTTGCTTAAAAAACAAAAGCTTGAACTCGTTGATTATCCTTTCGGCAAAAATTTCTTGAGCATAATTTCAATTTGGTTACCGCCACCCCCTCGTTAGGGTAGCATTCAACCCTTAACTCCTAAAAAATGCAATGAGGGGTCAGGAAATACCTCATTTGATAGGTTACTGTTTTTTCTTCTCAACGGCCCGTTATTCTTGATATTTTTCAGCATATACAGGGTGGGGCACCCCATACGACAGGGTCCTTGTAAAAAAACCATTAAATTTTTGGGGAATTCTTCCATTTTATGCATATTGATTGAGGCTGCAAAAGAAAATTATTTTGGAGCCTACAGGGTGGCTCAAAAAAGTGTGACATATCAAAGTTGGGATTTTTCAAATAGAACACCCTGTATTACGTTACACTTCTGAATAGATCATAAAAAAATAATATGATTTCATTTTATGAAAATTCATCCGTTAGAATTCTGATCAAGCATATGAAAAGGTTTTGGGCTATTGATTTCGATGAAACCCGTTTCTCAATATTATACAGAATGTTCAATAATCATTGTCATTTTTATAATTTCGCACAAAGATAAATTTGTTATTTCAAATAGAACACCCTGTATTTTTTTGATCTGAACTATATAAAAATCAATTATCTTTCATTGCATTTTGGGGTTTCCTATATCTACCCTGAATAATTTTTTCAGATAGTATCTAGTTCTTATTTCAATGCATTCTTTGAATCAAGATAGCTCTGAAATTACATTCATTCAACTTGTTGAAAAAATTTTATTATTGACGCAATAGCTCTTGATTCTCCATGTTCCTCGATTGCGTTATTCCAAATATGGGTGACATACGCCTGTTGATCTTTGTTTCCGAAAGCCATATTGATGGTCGCTCAAGATGTTAAAGCCTTCCATATAGTCAAGGATATGATGGTTTACGGCATTTTCCATGATTTTTGATATCAGTGATAGCAAAGCGACTGATCTATGGTTATTTGGAAGATTCTTCTTGCCCTTTTTGGGAATAGGCTGAGCGCGAGCAATTTTCCAACAAAAAGGAAAAAACCCTTCTTTGTAAGACAGGTTGAAAAGTCTGCAAAATACTGGTGCGAGTTCATTGGCGCTTTTTTTGAGTACGATGGCGAGCACTTCATCAGGACCAGACGCCTTGTTGATAATATTGTTTCAAAATTCTCCTGACTGGAAGTTGTCGAAAAGTAATTTCCGGCATTGTGGATTGTAGTGTGGAAATAGTGGGTGGTGCCTTTTCCAGAAAATCGATTGTGGAGTGGGACGCAAATTGTTCAGCTAGAAGATTTGCTTTTTCTAGTTCTGTTGTTGCAATTGAACCATCTGCTTCTGTTAGTAGTGGAGTTATGGATTTTGTAAAGTTTTTATTCTAATAGCTCCATTGGTTCGTCTTCTATTGGAGGATTAAACATTTATCAATTTTGTGTATTTCAGTATTCACAAGACCCTAGCTTCTAAAAATATATCCTGAAAGTAAGTATTTTATTCATTTCATTAACATCTCAAAGACAAATATATATTCACGGGTATCTATTCCTGACCCTTCACACTGAAAGCTTTAAAAACGATTATATAATTTATCTACGACTAAAATAACATTAACCTTTTAGAATAATTGTTTATGATGCGAAAAGTCTTTGGACCAGAAAATATCTATTTTGTATTCTTCATCCCAAAGAATAAACAACTTTACATTCCGAAACAAACGCACATTATTTTTCTACTTTTCGATGAGTAACGAGGTGAATAACTCATCACATACAAAGAATTATATTCGCAGCTCTTATTGGATGTTATTAGACATAATCTTTGTTTATTTATATTTTGGTTTCCTGTGATGGGATGCTATCAAAATATGTTTGTTTCACTTCCCCACCTTCACTATTGAAATAAAATATGCAACAGTTGGGAAACGAGGAGAAAATGAAGGTGGACGCGATATTTTCCATCCAGCTAAGCCTTGCTGCGTCGGTATTGATCACGTTTGACCCAGTTTCCAGGAATTTTGGCATCTAGGAATTCTCTAGTCCAAGGTCGGAGTTCGAGGAAATTCGCTGGGCCTCGTATGGATACAGTATTCTTTGTGCTGTTATCGGTAGTCCTAGCACAAGAGCATCTATGGTTTTGCTATAATTTTATCACAGTTTTCGAAAGCACCGTGACTGACACTTACCTAAAAACTCGTACAACGTGAAATTATAATGAAACCAATGATCGAAAAAAACTGAACACGAATTTCTTGTAGTTCACATACATACCGGAAGATTTTGAGACAAAAACATGATTTTTTTAAATTTTACACCGTATCTAATAAAAATGTGAAAATCGATCTTCCGGCCTTTTTCAACAAGATCTATTCACAAAGCTGACATTCAACCCACAAGGATACAAAATTGATTGTTTCCTTCGAATACTGAGAAGAATAAGGCATTAATTAATAATAATAATGAAAATCTTTATTTCGATAATATGCCGACTAATACAGTTTGTACAGATAGAATGAAATTAAGTCAAAAAAACAAAATTTATATGAATCTACTGCCATACAACCACCACGTACACTCATAACTATATACATTTATATAATTCCGTTTGGTTCAAATAGTTCTAAATCTATTATTTTTTTTCAATTTTTTTCTTAGATTTATTTATGCTCCTCAAATCCTTGATTCGATTAGGCAATTCATTATACAGCTTCATTGATAAATAATGAGGAGTTTTTTCAGTTATAGTTAACCTATGTATAGGGAGCACCAAATCATTTTTTCTTGTTCCATAGGAATGTTGATTGATATTGATAAAGAACATATGTATATTTTTCAACAGAACCATTGAGCATTCATGAATATAAAGGGCCTATATCGTCATTATCTCATTATTCTCGAAAACATATCTACAGGATTGATTATGCTTCAAATTATTCATCATTCTGGTGGCTCTTTTCTGAATTGCAATTATTTTTTCAGTATAATTTCATATCTAGCTACAAACTCAAAATTGGCAAAGTATAAAATGTTTACTGATTCTTTGTTGAGATATTTTGCCCAAATTCTTAGGCGCATAATCAACATATTTGTTCCTTTCAAGAATTCATCAACATGAAGTCCTATAAACTTGGTGTCTTCTGAATGTTTTTTAACGTTCTATCGTTAATTGATTTATTCTAATGAGTATGAAATTAGTTTTAGAAATGCCGGAAGAACTGAAAGAACTTACAAACATAAACAAATCAACTTTGTATTGGGTGCCAAGGCATTCAGGAATCACAGGTAATGAAAAAGCTGATGAATTTGCAAGACACTGATCATCAACTCCATATATGGGAACTCATTAATATAATAATATGGTTTATTGTATGATTTTCACTATAACGGGTTTTACGAAAACCGCGACACGTGTTTCGATATATAATTGCTTCCTCAAGCGTTAAAACTCCATATATGGGTCCTGGGGGTACCAAAATCATTGGTACGAAACCAGATTAGGACATGAACTAACAAGAAGCATACAGAGTACTGGATAAAAGTACCTGGTAACAAACACGGTAAAACCTTCATTAGGGAACCATCCGACAAAAGAACCGAAGAACTACTTCAACACAGTAGGGATCGGCTCAGAATGGTTACAGGGTTACTAACAAGACACTATCCGTTTAGAGGACACCTGAATAAAATGGGGCTGTACAACGAAGACCTTAGCTGCAGACTATGCAACGAAGGGATAGAGACAGCTCTACACATTTTATGCGAATGTGAAGCACTGAATCACAGGAGGCAAGTAATATATGGACATTCAAAATTATGTCCAGAAGAATATGACGAACGTCAAAAACGGAACCTGTACATACTAGTACAGGAAACGAGACTGATGGAATGGGTGTCATGAAAAGATGGGAGAATAAACGCAATAAGCCCAAGAGGCTGCAGTGTTTTCCGGAGACTTGAAAGAAATGGACAAGTCAGACAGCTCCCAAGTAACTACAAAAAAATGCTTCACTGCCAAAGTCATAGTGCTCACTACCCGTACACAGTGTTGGAAAACAATTTGGATTAAATAGGGACATAATTTGAAGTAATCAAATATATGTACGATGAAAAAATTATAAACACTGGGCTGTTTCATAGATACAGATAGGTACTGAAAAGATGAATCCTCGTTATTTTAAGTGTTGCTATATTAAAAACTATTGAATATTTGAGGCATCTTTTGAGGGGCCAGTGGCCTCCGTGGTAAAGTAATAGAACACTATAAACAACTAATAAAAATCTGCATGGCACAGAATTGTTCCAGTTCAACAACTGTTTCACACACATCACGAATTCACGGCAATGGAAAATCCTGTATCCTCCTTCATAGCTAATCTCTTATGAACAGATTCGAATTGGAAGCAAAAGAGAAATTAGATTACTTTCCACGGACTTGGATCCGATATGTAAATGATCTATTTGTGATTTTCGACACATACATCTAATGTAGTTCAAGGCAGTTGTTTCAACTCTCAGCAAAAGATCTCTCCAAATGTTAAATTCACATACGAAATTGAAAACAATGATGAGTTACCATTCTTGGATGTCTAAGTGATTAGAAGTGACGAGGATATTGATTTCTATAGAAAAAATGCCTACACTTCTAGATATATTCCTGATAGATCACATTTTTCACAACACACAATGGCAGAACTTGTGCATAGACTCATTCCGTTTCCCTTGAGTAAAAAAACATGATATTAAGAAAAATATTATCAGGGGTATAGGTGAAAGCAACGGGTATACTTCAAATACAATAGATGAGAAAAAAAGAAATCGATTCAAAGCTTATTGTCCTACCAAATGAACTCAGATACACTAGCGGATTATAAGTTGAACGTAAAAGTAGCATTCAAAACTTCTTGTTCACTCAAACAAATGTTAGGTAAACCTAAAAATAAGATGTTGGAAAATGGAAAGTCGGGGATATATGAAATGAGCTGTGAGTACTGTGACAGAAAATACATCGATCAGACTAAGTGAACTATTTTATCTTTTATTGAATACGTATTTGATTTCGAAGACTAGAAATATATAGTGTCGCCTTGAAGAACGGCCATAGAGGAGATGAAAACTGTCTGTAATTGTTGAAACCTAGTCTAGTCGAAAAATCTAGTGTCTAGTGCATGATATTAGATTTTTCGATAGTTTCGAAAGTCTAGAAAGTGTGGTATGCGTACTACGAATAGTGACAAAGGTCTCATTCCAAATAGCACTGATTTCAACAATTTCAGACAATTTTCATTTATTTTATTGCTTTTCTGTTAAAATTAACATGATGTGGGTCTCAAAGTGAAAGTGTATCCTGTTAAATAAAAACTGGGAACCAGTTTAGAGTTAGGAATTAGTGTACATCGTCTTTTGAAGACGCCAACTTGGTTCTGGTGTTTGGGAACAGAACTAGTTTTGAATGGGTACTAACATATAATTAATTCATAATTGTGAGAATTTTGTTATATTATAATAGGCAGCTTGTAGAGGGTGATGTTTGAATCCAATTAATGTTAAATGTGTGCCTGATTTTGTACTGTAATGAATGAAATGACCTGAGCCTATGTACCAGTTTCCACATTTGAAAAAATATTCAATAACGGGGAGTTATTTAATTCTTTTTGGTCATTCAGTAAATTACCCAAATTCTTAAATATTTTTATTCATAAACATTCTGAAAGAATGAGTTTCAAACTTTTCCCTTCTAAATGTAACACGTCATAGTCATGATTAAACTCATGTCCTGCTAAAAGATGATTTGCAAATGTGGAATCGGTATTTCCCTTCATGACACTACTTCTATGCTCTTTAATTCTTTGGGAAAAAGTTCCACTAGAAAGTTTTGGGCAAGAGTCACAAGTCAACTTATATACCCCTAATCTATCCAACACTGAAGTGTTGTCTTTATTGCTTTAATATATTCACTTGTTCTGTTTGTCACATCTAAGCATTCCTTTTTCAAAAAACGAGCGTTATTATTGGTATATTCACCAAAATATAACAATGTCCTATAATAGCGGACGATATCGTTTCTGGAATTTGGGTAGACCTGGTCCATGGCTTATTTTTGTAGTTTCTTGGGAAGAATGGAGTCGATAATTTGGTATACCTTGGTTCACAACTCCCAGTGTTTGGTATCCCCGCATGTGAAAAACCATTAAATTTTAATTTTTTCCTGAGGATATATTAGCAGACTCAATCAACCACTTTGCTGAGATATGCAAAAATAGCTAGTGAATTTCAAGAAATATCAAATCCCTTAATAACAAATTTTAAAAATCTCATCATTGCATCATTTTTAAAACCAAATTGGCAGCTAGTGACCATTTTATTGCTTTCAAAATATTCCTGATTCTCAGATACATATACGTTTCCATTATTTTCGACGTGTTGAGCTCTAAAGCTATTCCAAAACAATTTTTGATATCTCTTCCGTTTCCTCCTTTATGAAGCTGTATTAATTTCGTTAGTTTCATTTCGTCAAGAAATATCCCATAAAACAAATGAATGAAAATATAAACTTTCTATTATAATGCTCTTTCAAAAAAAACATCTTTGAAAAAAAGTTCATTACCGTTCTCAAAACCTGAAAAATTACTGCTGAATACTTCTCTCTTTGAAACATGTTTGTATCTTTCATAAATTTCAAAAGAATGAAATCATGTTTTGGTATAGGAATTTTAACATTGTGCTTGTATTTTGATGAGTAGAATTAGATTCTCTGGCCTGACAGAATACACTTTTTCCACGTCAGAAAAAAAGTAGGTACTGTTTCTCGATACGCTTTCTGCCAACCTGGGTAGCATAATCAGGAGATGACTAAAACTAACAGATGAAATAAGGTCGATTTTTCATAACTGACGTTCATTAAAAAATCGCTCAGACCCGTCTATTTTTATTTTGAGAAGAAAATCTTTCTGAAACGATGATTATGAATTTTCAAGAAGTATGTGCTAATTCAGTCAAAACAGGAATACTATGTTTCATATCAACTCAACAAGGTCGATGAAATGAATGTAATAAATGTTATATTCACTAATCGATATATTTCAGCCTTTTTCAGAAAGGTACAGGTGACTGTTTTTGATCAATTATAGAAAAAGTCGCCACATTTGTGTCAGTTATAAAGTAAATGCAGACATCTCTTATCTTTTTTGAGTTTACACAAGCCTGAGTCACATAAAAATAACTGCCACCACAGACATTACAGTTTGTTATGAAATCCGTCTCTACAACTTACTTACCTTTTCATTTAATCCAGGGATGACGTTATTGACAGTGAAACAAGTATCAAATGCAAATATTGAAAATTATATTTGCATATGGCACATTTCAATTTTTCTAATTTTTATCACGTATTCTGATGAAAAATATTTGGAGATAAGTATTGAGTGATGCATCTGTTGCTGAAAAACATTTTTCAACTACACTTTTCAATTCGAGCGCGGATACAAATTGCACCTTGGTCATGAGTATCTATACCACGGCATCATACATGTTTTGAGAACAAATAGTTTTTTTCATCTTTACAGTGAAATAAATAGTAGTGAACTTTCAAAATTTATTTTGAATTGAAAGAAAGTTTTTCAAATGAAAATAATAAACAGTTAACTAGTTTAGTGATCCAATAATTTTTCTGAAGAAAAGTTGTTTGGGTAACACGATCAATTTTTCTTGAAAAACAATTGTTTTCTTGCCAACGTTTCGAATTTAATTAAATTCTTCTTCGGGGTTCTGAATGAAAGGGACAATGAATTTTCATAAACATACCTCCCACAAAACTTATAACGATTTTTATCGTTTCAATTTTACAAGAAATAATGAATTCTGGATTGAGTTACTCACCAAAAAGTAGTTTCTCAGTGTTAAAAATATAGATATTTCAAAAACCATCAGACGTATCAGATACATAATAAAAAACATTCAAACAACCAAATTTTTGAGACTACACCAACACAAAAGACATGAAACAAACGAATAGCTTTATCTGTAATTCTGATGAGGTGGTATCTGTTTTTTATCAATGACAGAAAAAAAAATTCAAAAGTCTTTTGATAAATATAGTTCAACATCTAGAATAGTTGGATGAATTAAATAAAAAATGTGTTCATATCATTTTTCATGTTCAACAAGGGCTGTGGGGTTTTTTATATTCAGTTTCTTAGAGTCTGTCATGTGTTCTGAAACTCGTGTTTTAAGATAACGTCCGGTTTGACTAACATAGCAAATGGAACTTTGTAGAGAATTTATCTGATAAACTTGGAATGCTACTCAGTTCCAATCAAATTGAAGTGGCCTTTTCAAATGAAAATACAGTTGGAAAGCACTTTTTCTCAAAACAAAAAACTAAAACACCAAAAGACAAACAATATAATATAGTGTACTTTTCGGTGAGTATTTTAATTAAGAACTCATTATTTCTTGTATAATTGAAACGATAATAACCGCAAAAGTTTTGTGGGAGGTATGTTTATGTAAATTCATTCTCAAAACAAAAAAATAAAACACCACAAGACATACAATATAATATAGTTTACTTTTCGGTTGTGATTTAATTAAGAATTCATTATTTCTTGTGAAATTGAAACGATAATAATCGTAAAAGTTTTGTGGGTGATATGTTTATGAAAATTCATCGTTACAGAATCCTGAAAAGGAATTTGATTGAACTCGAAACTTTGGCAAGAATAAAAATTGTTGTTTTAAGAAAAATTGATACTGTTACCCAACCAACTTTTCTTCAGAAAAGAATAAAGATAACCACAATCAACCTTTAAATGGAATTAACAAACATTTTAGTTTGCAAAAAAGTGTCACTATACATGTAACAAATTGTTTGTTCTTCGAAATTGATTTGTCAAGAAAAAAGTTGATATCTCAAGAAAGATCACAAATTCTCGATATGGATTGTTTGACGTATTTTTATTTTATAATCGACAGTTTACGGTCGTTGCTAATTGACAGATTAAACTGTTGATTATCAGAAAATTTGTCCCTTCAGCTCCTTCGTGAATCTAAGACAGAAACCAGCTTACATACAGACCGGAGGTAAACCCACCCCTTTTAAACCCTTTCGATCGGAATTAGATACCAACGGCATCATTTTTAGTATATACTTTTTATTCGAAAAATAATAGTGTGGCATTACCTGTCGCTAAGAGGGCGCTATCAACATTTTTTTGACAAGGAAAAGGGGTCTCGTGATATTTCGTTTGATAGATCCTTCAACTCTTGATCCAACTATGTTTCAGTTTTAGAAATCTGACCAGCTTTTTCTGAGTAATCAGCAGTTTTATAATTGCTTCGAGAATCTGCAAACAAGCGATAAATATAATAATTTCATTGAAAAATTATCAAAATTCACTGCAGTTTATACCAATAAATGTCCAGTCCACTTCCTGGCAAAAAATGATTTGTTATATCATGGAATGTTTCTGGATTAATTTCGTTCTTCTGTTTGGAAAAAAATGGTTAAGACCCTGCTTTTCATTTGAAAAAAAATGATAGCGCCCTCTTGGCGACAACTGATGACACATTATATCGCTACAGTCTCGGAGTGGTCAGTAACCTTTAAACGCCTGTGGTGGGTACATATACGGTATTTTAAAGTTTGAAATTTTCAAAATGTCAAGTACCGATACGGCTGAAGAAACTGCTAATTTCTGTCCCTACACTCCACCTTAAAAAGTACAAAAAAATTGCATCTTAATATTAATGAAAAAATGTAGTTATGAACAAAATCAAATTGGAGAAAATCCTTTATTGTCCGTTGATGAAATCAAGAAAAAAGTGGAAAACATTGCTGGAGTGTCTCCTTCAAGTGTCTATAAAGTTATGAGAAAATATAAACGAAAGCATTCTTTTTCGGCTCCAAAACCATATCCCTTATAAAAGTAAATTCTTGATAAGGCGGAAATTGCTAAAGCACATAAGAGAATAGTTTTACTTCTTCCCCGTTTCCACTGTGAGGTCAACTCAATAGAGCTTATTTAGGCGGATCTAAAAAACTAGGTTGCCAAAAAAATACTTCTCTCAAATTTTGTGTACTTAAAATTATTTTCAGTGAAGCTGTTTCGTCTATTGCCTCTGAAAAATGGAATGATTGCGTACGGCATGTGAAAGATAAAGTAGAAATGAAAATGTTAGGATGAGACCATCTAATGGATGATCAAGATAACAGAAATCTGTTGATAATTAATTTTAATGATGATGCTTCTAGTAGCAGTTCTTCAGCATCTGAGTAATTGGTCTGAAATGACAAAAGGATTTATCATTTTATTATTTTTTTTATTTATACGCTGAAACGTCATTCTGAAATCAAAAACAGTTCACTCGTTTGTCTTGCTAAAATAAAATGACCTCATTTTTTTTAGTTCATCTAATGTTAAATACACATACACAAAATTGTTTTTGTTTTCTTCATCAGTTAAACTTTGTATAATTTTCCTATACCCAACCGCATATTATTAAAAACATAAAATTTCGGTTGTTCCTTAGTGCGACTCTGTACAAGCAGACTTGTCTGGGAGATCACGTGCACTATGGATGATAATGTTTTGGAGCACTCCGTTGCTTGGATGGTCAGAGTTTAGTTGTCAAAATTCACAGATTCGAAAAGGGAGAACTGCATTGAGGGTTTTTATTCAATTTCTTTATATCCAATGCTTCCAACAAAGTCACACAGTAAATAAAGAAAACATGAAAATTCTCCATAAGTGCAGTGATGGAAGGGAGATGAATTTGTTAGAAGCATTGGAAATAAATGAATTGAATAAAAACCCTTCATGATCAACTAGAACTATGCAGCTCTCCCCATTTGAATTTGTGAATTGTATAACTAGTTTATTATTGGTATTTCAACAATCCACAAGTGGTATTTTTGGATCATTAGCCATTAATTCTGATATGTTATGATAGCTCTGATATCTCCGATAAAGTGTTGATATTCCAGGTAACCTTTTTGTTATTACAGGTACCTATCACAGGTACCTAATGGACATTGACCATATAATTGTATATTTAAGCCAGTTCACTTGAGAATGGTTTATTAAACTGAAACTGGTCGTAACAATTAGAAATATCAGCAGAAGTTAGACGAAAATTATATTCCCTATCCTATATTTAAACAATACCAATCTGAGATCTAGAGGCCATATCTTGATATTTCAACATGAAGCTTCAGAGAAGCTTCCGGTACAATATTCAATGTCATCATTATATTATTTCAGTTGGAACAAAGAAAATATTTCATCATTATTAAAAAAACGAATAACCATTTACAAAATGATAATATAAATTATATTTATTAGTAGTAATTCAAAATTTAAAAAGTAATACAGATTATGAAACAACAAAAAAAAACAATTGGCGCTCCGGGGCGACTTGATTGACTCTAGTGGCGCATTTGCTTTTTCAGCTGCAGGAAAACCCGGAAAAACCTGCAGCACCACATCATCTGAAAATCTTGATCTGCTAATTTCCCCTCTTTCATAGAACAAAATGTAGGGTGTCTCCAGAGGCTCCAATAAATTCAAGATATCACCATATAATTTTGTGACATGACTATCGTCAAACTTAAACCAGTCCGTTTCATCTGTGATCAAAGCGTAATAATGACCAGACTCAACACCAGAACCACAGTGAACAATGACTGCATGGGTATAATTTTTATCACATACGTTTTCTTTCAAAGGAATACCACAAGACCTCAAAATTTCATTTTCATTTTTTAAACAGAAATTTCGTTATTTAACAATACGATGTTCGATTGGTATTGCTCGAAAATTGGACATTTTTCGAAAAATCGGTCATTTTTCTGAGAAAATGTTTAAATCGAGAGTTAAGAATATTTCCTTGAACTTTGGCAGCTGAATGCATTGTTATGAAAACTAAACATTATTTCTCAAATTGAATCTATTTCATCACTTGAATAACGAGAAATGTCAGTAAGAACATTAATTTGATAATACAATTATTAAAAACACAATGTTCGAATGTTTAGAGACAGTACGTAAATGACTAAACTCATATTTTACAACAATATGATTTCATTGTTGAAATCAATCTTTTATTGATATGAGACCGAAGGGCCTGCACATGAGTCACCCGACTTACTACTTGACACGTCTAGATACATTAACTGTACGTCGCGTACTTTTTTCGATTTAAATGAAATTATTACCATTCAGAATGATATTTCTATTCGAATTAAAAATGTCTTATTATTCTAATGAACTTCGATTATGATTTTGACATTTTTAGAAATTTATACTTATAAATGCGAAAGTCACTCACTTTTTACACTCATTCATCTCTACTTGCATTCATCTCTCTGCTTCTCAGGTCTTAGATGCGCACCAAGAAAGGATTTTCAAATATTCTAACTGAGGCGCTCCTTATGGAGGTAAAAGGGGCGCGATTACATATGAAAATTACCTTTTCGTCACTGTTTCTCCGTACCGTTATATTTTTGGAGGCCGAAATTTTGTATGTAGGTTCGTTTTATGTTGTAGATGTGTAATAAAGAAGGATTTCTTATTTTTCAATTGGGGAGCCAGCAGCGTTCATAAAATAAAGTTACCTTTTCATTACTGTTTCTTCATACCGGTATATTTTCGGAGGTTGAAATTTTGTATGTAGGTTTGTTTTATATTGTAGATGTGCAATGAGAAAGGATTTTTTAATATTCCAACTTAGGTGCCAGCCGCGGGAGGAAAAAAGGCTGTCCTTGAAACAAAATTATCTTTTCATAACTGTTTCTCCATGCCCTTAAATTCCCGGTGGGAGAATTTATATTTACTATCAGCATTGCACCCGTGCTGAGTCGGGGCGGCTCTATAGTTATATATAAATTACTGGTATTCAAGGTGAAGTTTAAATTGAAGGATAGTTTGTTGTCCTATTTTCGTTAATGTAAATTGTTGAAGTGTGGCAATTCATTTTTCATTTCGGTCTCTTGTATCAGTTCATTGTATTGGTGACTATTATTTGATTTATATATTCATTTGAGTCGTCTCAGTATTGTTAGGGCCTAGTAATTGTCACAATCATAATATAAAATTAAACCTGCGAATTTCTGTTATGTAAACTTTTACATTTAGTCACAATAATATTCAAATATTTGATCCCATTGGTTAAACTTAGAATAACGTACAATTTATCATTTTATAGGTTTGAGAACAATATGACTCAACCTCTTTTTAACAAACAACAAATATAATACTCCATAATCCTGAAAACCAAAAATTTGATAAAAATATGATAGAAATATCCACCGAGGTTACCAGTGGGTAACTTCTACTTTTGAAGAAACAACGCAGAAAATTATGATCAAATTCTTATTGAATTGAACTTTCTAAAACTGCCGTATTGAAAACAATTTTACGCGGTTATGCGGTTATGAAATTTGAAGAAGTCACTCTTAATATTCGTTTCAGTCTATAACTTTCTGGCAAATGAAGTGCCTCAATGTTACGTTGGTATCTACAATATATTTGAAATAATTTTTATATTTCATTATTCTACTAAAACTCCATTCCTTTCCTGGAAATGCGGCGTAGTTTATACATTTAATGCTTTTTGTCTGTTATAACTTGACCTTTTTGAATTGAGAAAGATATTTTTTAAGAGTTATTAGTTTTTGGAAAAAAGTTTTTGACTTCCAGCTACTTCATACAAAAATGTGAGAGAATTGCGAAGAAAGGGAGAAAGCAATTTAATTCAATTTGAACTTTCCACAAAGATATGAAAATCATGCATATAAGTTACTTTCGGGTGCAAGTTGGAGGAAAAAAATCCTTTCAAAACAAATACTTTCACATGAACATTGAATTACCTGCATGAAAGAAATAGTACTTTCGAAACAACTATTTGGCTCTATCTTCTTACAAAAAATGTGGGAAACCTCCGAGGAAGGAGGAAAGCGATATAGTTCGAAATAAACTCAATAAAGATGTGTATACCATGCATAGAAGTTACTTTCAGATAGAAAATAGAAGAAAAAGCCATTCAGAAAAAACATTCATGTGAAAGTGGTTATGTCGCTTTTATTTTTTCCTGTTTGTATCTTAAAGTAGCATTTGTGCATGATCTATATTATCTTCGTAGAGATTTTATTTTGAACTCTATTTCTTTCTTTCTTGCTTCGGAAGTTTTTACATTTTTTCGGAGAAGTAGAAAGTCAAAATAATTTTTTTCCACAAAAACTTGATCTTTGTTTTATCACTTGTTTTTGTTTCTTCCATGACACCCTATTCGTAAATACGCAAAATAATTTAAGTTCAACGAAAAATTCAGAATGCTCTTGAAAGACGTTATTGGCATTATTCATTTCTTGAGGCAGAGTATGGTGCAATAACTATAATTGTTATTGAACTAAATTATTGTAGATTATTTTCTTCAAGCTGATGAAATTAGGAAAGAATTGAAGGCTAGGCCATCAAAACAAGGTTTTACAGCGACAAAATGCATCTTCCCAACATCGATAAAACTGCTAGGCATGGAACAAACATCTAGGTGTTATTATTCTTTTATCATACGTGACTCTCTGAGACAACTCAAATGAATATTTATGTAAATCAAATAAAACCCACCAATACAATCAACAGATACAAGAAAAAAAAAACGAAAAACGAATTGCCACACGTCACATAACCTCTCGAAAATGAGACAACAATCCTTCAAATAAAACTCCTCTTTGAATAACACCAATTTATAATATATGATATCCAGAAATCTCAAGATCGTAATCGAAACTTATTCGTTCAATAAGACATTTTTTATTATAATGGAAACGTTATTCTGAATTTCAATGAAATTGAAAAGAATACGAAACGTATGGTTGATGCTCTAGTCGCGTTAAGTTATTCTGCTACTATTGACAAATATGACTCTAGTCATTTACGTACTCTATTTATATATTCGAACATTGTACCTAATTTCGAACAGATATTGGAGAAATTACAGATATATATTTATATGATGCCTAGCTGACCCGCCAAACGTTGTTGTGCCTTATAAATTATTTCTATAGGGTATCAAATATGATACCAAATGAAAATAAATACAAGAAAATTCGTCAATTCTTCAATCACCTAGCGATTTAAAATATATTTTACGACCTATTCTCATTCCGACCAAATATACCCAATTTTTTTTATAGAATTTGATCCAGCCGTTTCGGAGAACTGCGAACACAAACACCCTGAGACGAGATTTTTATACATTAGATTTACTAAGAATTTTTGAAATGACCAAAAAATCCGTTAACTCCTAGAGAGAAAATTGAAATTTGGATATCTGAGGAAATTTTTTAAGCCGGTTAATATTCGAATAACAATATTTGGTTAACAATGTTAATTTATTCATGGCTTGCTCGAGTTCATAACTCTTTTCATTGTATGCATTTATTTTTATATTTTTATGAGATATTTTATCTATCAATATTTATATGGAACAGTCACTACACGTTCACTTCGTGGGTTAATTTAATTCATTCATTACCATTTCAAAATATTGTTATACTGTGAAACTGTATAATTTGAATAAACTTCTATTATTGTTATCAGTTAGTCTGAAATAGATTCCTCCTCGGAGTGCCTTTGTATGATATTTTAATAATTTACCTACTCTCTACTTACTTCTGGTCATGTATTCAAGCTGCCCGACAATTTCAAAATAATTTCATGTTTTGTCAGTACGTAAAAACAAAATCCATTATGCAGTTAGTTGTACAATTATTGAATATGTGCTGCTCACCTGTTTTGAAAGTCACTTGCTCATTATAATATATAATACTAATAACAAGCAGAAATGGATCAAGGTCAACTTCAAATTACTATGAACGATAACTTATTGATAAAGCGGTCCTAATCATCTACCTTGGATACCTGTAATTAGTTACGCTCACGCTCACATGCATGAACTTAGTAGAATCTGGTAGAGAAATCATTTATTCCATTCTCAAATTGATGATCTGAAGATTTTCAAATGTGAAATTTGTATCTTCAAAAAAGTTTTGTTAATAAATGTTGTTTATTAGTTGAGTTGTATTAACTTTTTTATATTGTTTTTGTGGAGCATGAAGTTGGGCCTTACTGACACGACCACTGTTGTCATTTTCATGTTTAGCAAAGGATTTTGGGTCAGAAAAACAGTAGAATATATATTTCATAGTTACATACGACATATATTTCCCTTATTTACACACATTCAATGATTATTGAATGAAGTAAACAGAGTCATCAGTATATTTTGAATCTAAAAAGGCAGAGCAGTAGCTCGAGAGTCAAAACAGAAAAACTGCTGCAAAAACAGTAGACCTGGCAACACTGACGGTGCTCATTTCATGCGATTTCTTTTTCATCTGCATTATCTGCAATGGATTGATTAGCAATATTTCGCAGTTTAATTCATGCGCTTACAATATTATAAACTCGATTCTATGCGCGCACAGTGACAAATGTTATAATCTATCTAACAAACTGAAAATCATAAATTTGTATATTATGTATGTTATTCTGCCACTCCGGCAGTAGAAAATCCACTAAATTAAAATCATGTTGGTTAAAATAATATTGAAAATAAAGAAAACACTGTCTATGAAATTCAAGAATATGAAAAAGCTTATTTGTAAACAAAAATAAATTATCAGTTTTGAAGTTAGACAATAAATGAAATGTTAATAATATGCAAACAATGAAAGTAAAAATCAATTAATGATGATAAATTCAAATATTTTATTTGTTATTCTGCTATTCCAGGCAGTGAAAAATACAACAAATCAATAATCACGTTGGTTAAAAAAACATAAAATATGAGAAAAAGAAAAAATAAACAATGGCTATGAAATTGAAAAATATGAGAACGATTAATTATTATTATTGTTGAATGCATGTATATTATCAAGAAATAACGATTGAATTATAGCATTTTCACTTATTATTAAAAACAAAAGTGGCTCTTAATAAAAATCATCAAATGATTTTGGAAAATTCTATTAAAATATTCCGATCAGATTTGATTTTCAGTTTTATTCTATTAATTATTTATCGATTTTAAACCCTGCTACAAATTGAGCGAATTCTGTTGTAATATAAATAAAATAATAATATAAAGATTGTTTGGTGCGTAAAAAATATCCAGTTGATTGGTATTGTTTTCTGTAGAATGTTAGTTCGACAAAAAATTAATCAAGTTCTCTTTGAAGAGATATTCATACTGAAAAAAGGGTAATATAGAATACGTTATTTTTGAAAACAGAGACTTCTACGAAAAATGTAATGATTTCAACTAGTATCTTCAATAGTTCCAGGTATATTTCAACTATTACCTGATAACGAAAGGTATAAAAAACTGCGGCTGATGTCCCTCATTTCTCTGATCTACCTGTAAAGTTCTTTACCAATTTCGGATACATGAGAGATTCAGAATACTGTTCAGAAATATTTTGGCAGTGTCTTCATTTTTTCATTGAATTAGCGTATTACGTTAATTATTTTCCAAATCAGTTTATCGGGTTTGTATGTTTACAGATCTATCCTTATTAACGATAAGAAAGGATAATAAAATTAAGTGAGAAAATAACAGAACTTGATGGATGAGTAGAATTTGGAATCTTTGGCGTGAAAGTCATTTATTGAAAATAGTTTTATACACCAGAACAAAGTCTAAGAATCATCTCCTGATGATACTAACTTGGTAAGCAAAACGTTCATTGAGAAACTAGGCTATATTCAAATTTTTGTCAGTATGAGGCTAGCCGCACACATATCTAAGGATTTTAGTAAGGAATTGCTGAAATCTCGTCTTATAACAATCTTATTTCAAATAAAATTGAATCAGATCTTTCCTAAATGTTTTCAATATGTGGTAGTGTTTAAACACTATGTAATATATTCGGTCAGTATTATTACATAATCATGTGGATTTTTCGCAGTCTTCTGAACATATCCCAATCTACAGAATCCTTTCGAAGCTATTTTCTGAAAGAAAAAACAATTCAATTATCAACACAAAGTAGCAGCTTTCAACAACAAGATTTACAGTCTGGTGAACGTTGCTTTGTCGGATGTGAATGCCAGTAAAAAAATGAATCTTAGAGAGAGAGAGAGAATATAATTTGATGATCTGTTTGGATCTTTTCTTTAAATTCAAAAATTGAATATTTTTCGAGATATTTAAAGAAACCAACTTCAATTTCTTGGTAATTTTTTTCAGCGCCTTTTTGAACTTTCCCTTAAACTTTCTACGTGACAATTCGAATCGAATGACAGCTTGATCGTAATTTTCGGAGACTATATAAAAATTTTAGAAGAAAACGGTAAATGTGAACTAGATTATATTACGTTAAATTGTCATAAGAGTAATCTTGTTGACAAAATTTACTTAATCTATAATGTAGTTTATACAACAAAGTGCATTTGAATTGATCAGTTATCACTTAATACATAAAAAAGATTGTATGTATGAAAACATATAAGCCATTCAGGATATTGTTAAATAAGAAATAAATAATATATACATATATTTTTTAAAGATTATCATTATAAAACTCTTGTATATTATAGTATGGTCTATCACTTAAAAAAACCTTTCAAATCCTTCCAAAAGCATTGTAAAGATGTTATTTCTGTTACATTCTTTGGCAAATGGTTGAATATTTCACAACCATTATAAACAATGAAATCCTTTATGACTGATGTCATTCGTATCGGCAATTAAATATTTTTGGATTGCCTTGTCACATAATGGGTTGGTGAGGATTGAAATTTGTTCAAGTATTTTTTAATCAAACACACTGTTTCCATTATAAAGATAGAAATCACTGTTAGAATTCCATGAGTGGTAAAGAGTAATCTACAAGACTTTACGTTTTGATTTGCACATATATCTAACGGCTCGTTTTTGCAAAACTGAAATATTTTGTAGTAGATAACCACTACATACGCCCCACGATGGAATTCCATATCTCAGGTGAGATTCCACCAGAGAAAAATAAGCATTCTTAGCTGCTATTAAACCTAGTTCATTTGCGACTACTCTGACTGCATAACAACCAGAGGACACTTCGTTAAACAAGGCATAAATATGGTCTTCAAATTTTAGTTTTCTATCGATATGTATTCCTAAAAATTTTAAGCTACCTTTGTTCTCAATGATATCATTCCCAATGGGTTTATTGTTGAGTTCACATCTGAAAGTTACTATATTAGTTTTCGAGATATTCGGAGAAAGACGATTTGAATCACACGAACTCTTCAATTTCATCATATCGTTGGATATGATTTTCTTTAAATCATTTGAATTTATGATTATCAAAAAATGGTAGTATCGTCTGCAAATAGTGTGAATTTTCCGGAGATATTTACACTTTTCAAATCGTTGACGTAGATGAGGAACAGTGTTGGCCCTAGTATTGAACCTTGAGGCACACCCTCACATATTTTCCCAATTTCTGAGCTGAACCAGCTCATTATTACCCCTCCGAAGCCGTAGTAAAGAATCTTCCGCAACAGTATTTCGTGCTCCACACAGTCAAAAGCGTTCGAAAAATCGCAAAATACTGCGGCAGCAACCTCGCCACTATTGATTCCAGTATAAACTTTTTCCATGAGTGAGAAAATTGCATCATTAGTGCCTTTGCCACTAAAACTGTTCTTTATTAACGATTTTATGTTTCGACAGAAATACAGTTGTCCTTATCTTGACTAGTTTTCCTAATGTGGAAATTAGGGAAATGGGCCGATAATGCGAGGGGTCGTCCTGATTTCTACCTTTGTATAATGGTATTATTGAAATCAGGAAACGTCCTGATTGAAATGATATATTGATAATGTTGTGTTACGGTCGATTTTGTTTTGTCATAAATTGAACGTTTTTATATCCTTAATAATCGGATAGTTTATCGTTTCCATATGCGCATTTATGTATATTTAAAACCTTCCTAACCCGCCTCTGGCAC
>WOGR01001213.1:3195-19529 GCA_015342045.1 Leptinotarsa lineolata | reverse complement strand
CCTGTCATTCGAAGGGGATTGAAGGTAGGGGTGGCATTTTTAAGTTGAAAAATATCAAATTATAATTCACATCTGACGTGTTTCGGGATTTCTTTTGAATATATGCAGTAACCGAAATAATGAATTTATTCCATTTTGCCTATACACACTGTACCAAAAAATGGCAATTTGAATATACATTTTACAGTTTAATTTTGCAGTATCCTAAGATGATTTTGTACAATGAATTAGTTGTTCTCTAAATCGAATTTGAATATTGTAGATTCGAATAGATCAAACAGAAAGGAAATCCTTAACTCTAAATTCGTCTGATTTTTTTCATAACATCTCAATATGAGTATTCCAATATATACTTTCATCAATGTACAGGCCTTGAGGAATTATAGTTTGACAATTATTCAATTTTTGAAATCCAAATTGTCTTTGTTAATGGTTCTGTTCTCAGTTATAAATATTGAAGAAAACTTTTCATATAGAGATATAGGCTTTCACGGCTGGCGTTAATGTTTTGGTTGGTTTCCGGGTTTTACTGTGGTCTGTTTTGGTTATAATATGCAAACGTTGATATGTCAAGAAGAGTACTTCGACCACGCCATTGAAGATGACTGCCGCAGTTGCAGTCGAAACGTTTGGAGATTGAAACCAAAGAAGACCACGGCAAAACTCGGAAACCAATCAAAGTAAAACTTTTCATAACTCAAACTTAGTTTATATATCAAAAATGGAATGCTAATTGTGAATTTCTTTAGTATTAGTGAAAAAAAAGTATAACCAGCATGTAACCCAATATTTCCTTGAATTGAGTCTACATTCGATTTCAACGCAACCTTTCCTTGTTTCAGATACAAAACCAAAAGAGCTCAACATGAAAAAGGAATGCATGAACAGCAAAACAACCCAATGCCATCCCCAAGGAGAGTGGCTGTCCCTGTTCTTGTTAGAGATGGGAAACCGTGCATCAACGGTGCGCAAAAACCAGAAACTATGCCAATACCAGGACCCATGATGATGGGTTCGTCCCATCATCTACTGTACGGGCAACCAAGAGCGTGGTGGTAAACATATCACCAATTTCAAGTACTTTCTATTTGGTTTCAAGAACCCCAAACTTCTTCGTGGAATTGAAAACGACTCGGATACGATAGAAATGGGCATTATTTTTCACTATAAATATTTAGACCTTGAAAATATGAAAAGATTTTCCAGTTTCGATTTCACTTCTCATGCTCATTTCTCTTACCAAGTTGATCATATTTATACGATGAATTAAATTTTTTTGTTTGAGGCAGTGCGTCGAAATCGTGCAACTTATATTACCTACAAAAATTTAATTTAATAAATGTGCATCTCATATGAAGAATTGAAGAAGTCGAATGAACGAATCTATTGAAAACACTTTTTCCACACTAGAACAAAAGTACTTACTTTCGATGCGAGCTTCGCTAAATATCAGAAGACGACTGAAAATGAATCTTACAGCTTTGCTAGATATTTGTGATAAATCTGGACAAACCTTACATTAAAGTACATGAATTGATTTCCAATATAAATTATTGTGTTGTTTGTTATTGTATTGCAATCATTCCTATTTGTATGTGAATGCCTACCTGTCAAAGGACCACGCACAAAACTTATTGAAAATGGCTTTCGGTGAATTCTGCTGATTTTTTTGTATAACGAACTTTTCAATGTCTTGATAAAAAGTCCCCACACAGGCACAACGAAAAATAATGGTAAGTTTTTGAGGAAAAATTGCTCAAAAGTCGGCAAAATGGGAAATTTGGTAGTA
Source organism: Leptinotarsa lineolata (assembly GCA_015342045.1). NCBI lineage: Eukaryota > Metazoa > Arthropoda > Insecta > Coleoptera > Chrysomelidae > Leptinotarsa > Leptinotarsa lineolata. The sequence continues at coordinate 17,740 of WOGR01001213.1, read as the reverse complement.
TAACGAGAGAAATAGGCCGTTTTATTTTGCAACTTCATGACTTTCGGAAAATGTAGTATGCGCTCTAGCAATTATTTAATGGGTCTTGTGTCTTTACAGCACCATTTGCCAATAATTGCAGACCATGCAGGGGGCATATAAAGCCATACTCCGAGGAATGAAAAACTATTTTTTATTACTCCTTTGTCTCTCTGGCTATTTTTACGGGAACATAGAATATGGTCACTAGACGGCACTCTTTGATATATTTGTAAAACAAATTCAACTTCCGGTTTTTATGAAAATGACATCAAAATCACCAGAAAAAGTTTCTCTGTTCTACTCATTGAGCTTATGTATAAAATAAATGGCGATATCTCCGTTGTCATTAGAGATAACACCATCAAACTTGGTATCGTTCGATTCCTCATGATCATCCCTAACCGACATTGTAATAATGTACAGGATATTTTATTTGAAAATAGAAAGTTGTTGGTATTTCCGTAAAAACCGGAAGTTAAATTTATTTTATAATAATATCAAAAAATGCCGTCTAGTGAGTATATTCAATGTTTTAAGTTTCGGAAATATTGCTAAAGAAATAAAGGAGAAAAAGAGGGTGTACCATGTGATCATGAGGAATCTAACGGTACCAGGTTTGATGCTGTTATCTTTAAGGACTACGGAGATATCGCCATTTATTTTATACATAAGCTCAGTAAGCCCACTTATGGCGATATCTCCATAGTCATTAGAGATAACACCATCCAACCTGATATCTTTGGATTCCTCATGATCATCCCTAACCGATCATGTAATAATATACAGGGTGTCTCATTTGAAAAACCGTAAGTTGAATTTGTTTTACAAATATGTCAAATAGTGCCGTTTGGTAGCATATTCTTTGTTCCCAGAAATATAGCCAGAAAAACAAAGGAGAAAAGGGCTGTACCATGAATGGTACAGTCTCCATGAACGGTACATCAATTGAATAATCTTCTATGTAACCATATCCATATCCATTGACTAACTTTCTCACACAAGACCCATGGCATGCTATAATTTCAGAGAGGCCTGAAGTTGCAAAATAACACGGCCTATTTCTCTCTTTTTACTACCAAATTCCCCATTTGCCGACTTTGAGCAATTTTTTTTTTCAAAAACTGTCCATTATTTTTCGTTGTGCCCGTGAAGACTTATGATCAGGACATTGAAAAGTTCAGAATACACCGAAAGCCGTTTTCCATGCGTGGTCTTTTTAATGATCACCAGTTTTCTATCTGTAATTATTACTCAAGTAAGAGGGTTAACAACGGGCTGTTTGGAATGAAATTTTTGTCGCTGTTCATTCCAGACGTTTGCTAGCCTGTTGTCATGTACCGGTCATTACAATATAGTAACAAAATGATTCAATGACACTATGCTAACCTGGATAGGAAAATTCGCGTTGAGAGACTATTTTCGTTCTGATGAGGAAAATGTTCTCAATAGCTTCATTTCATGCAAGAGGTTTGAATTTTAAGAAGTTTATTCACCTCAAAATCTGAATTTTTTTGGTAATCACTGTACTCCAATTTCACAAGAAGTTTCTCGAAAATGTATTGAATCAATTTATAACTTCATCTATTTTGCGTATGAGTATAAAAATACAAAAAACGCAAAATAATCCACGATGAAAAGTATTGTGGCAAAAGCTATGGATCGACATTTTTTTCGAACTTTTGGTTCACACAAGTATCAGATGAGATTCATTGTTTTCTTCCATGATGTGGAAACATATGTGGCACTTTTGCGCTTCCGTAGAAAACATTGTGTCTTGTCAGTAATATATTTTGTCGATTTCTATGAAATAACATCAAATATATTTTGGAATATCTGAAATGGTTATCGTTGTTTTCGAAATAAAATGTAATAATGTTATCAAATTTAGCCGTGTTTCTACGGATCAAATTTTACCGTGTACTTTTGTACTGAGATAAGACTTCATACGTGACACTCTTGAGTACATTCTCGTGGCTTATTTGATTATCATTCATTTCAATTGATTACTGAGGGAGAAATTTTATTTTCATCTCGCAGATTTAACCTATAGATGGGGTACCAATGTGAAATGTTTCCAAAATAATACAAGCCGAAACATATCTGAAAGGCTACCCAATCTGTGCTTAGTAAAGGTTGATACCGATAATATTTGATAATTATATTATGAAAGAAATCGATATTGATAGCACTTAAATGTTTCGACATTTTGTATCAGAACAATTGAGGTTATTGTGACAATTTGAATCTTTAATTGATATTCAAAATTCATTGCAACTGAAATTCAATGTAATAGCATATCTACAAAATAGTTATCGATCGAAACAATCTACTTCTTTTCCTTCAAGAAATTTCATCACATTATCATAATAAAAATTTTTAACAGTCACGAGGAAGTACTTGAAGTTTATAGAAAGCCTTATGGCCTACTTTATAAATCTAGTCAATAGTTGTTTAATTATATTTCACCATCATGTGTCACCGTTTATATCCTTCACAATAACTTTTATACTTAGCTGTATGAAGTTTTTTTCTGAACATTTTGTAAATAACTAGAGATAGAAGTGTATATGTGTAAATAGTTGAGAATAGATTTGTGTATAGAAGAATAGATAAGGCCAACAAACTTTACTGACTGTGTTATCGCACTATTTGTTTTTTTCTGGTGTACAAAAAATAATTTATTGAAGACAAATAAAAGACATTATATTATGAAATGTGTCGTTTTTTAAAATTGAACAATAGCCACCCAGCTCGAATTTGTAGGCGTAAAAATGTAGAGAGGTAAGGATATGGCAACGCTGTTTGTGAACGATAATTCATTTTATGCTCTGTCTGATAATATAGATTCAAAAATTTTCATCGTGAGTTTACTTATTAGTGGAATTTGTAGAGTTGGAAAATGAGAGTTCCGTTGCCTTCTCAGACATCTTATATAAGGTATTTCATTAAGCCATTAAGCGCTTTCTAGCTTTCAATTAAAATAAAACAAAGTGTGTGTGAGATATGAGTACAATAGAAATTTTTTATTAGTTTGTAAGATCTGTTGATGCCATTATGTGTGGAGTATAACATCGTTCAAATATCCGCTACGGCTTCTCTGGGTGGAGCGCATCCACAAATTTTCCATGACTCTGGCGCATAAATCAGGGTGACTTTGACCAATGTCCATGGGTTATGTTGGCTTTGAAGACTACTGTGGTTTGTGGCTTATTCGCATACATCTGCGACTCAAGAACGACTTAAGAAAACCCCATAAGAAAAAGTTAAACCGAGTCAAATCGTACGATCTCCGTTTCCAGTTCACATAATTTCCATTAGGAAAAACGTTCTCAGGAAGTTTATTCCACATGACCGCAGTTCTCTAAATGAAAGAGTTTTTGAACACTGAAGTTCGAGGTGTTCTGAGTTGACCTTCAAAACGATGAGCAGCAACAGTCCGTCGCGTATTTCTGATATGCACCGCTCTTGGTGGAATCAAATGTGCCAAGTCCCTTGAATACTTCCCGTGAAAGTATCAATAGAAGAGAGACAAATCTCCAACCTTTCTTCGATGTTCCAGACTATCAAGGTTGCAAGTTATGTTTGCGTCTTCAATCAGGCGGATGGCTCTTTTCTGGATGGATTCCAGCAGTTCGGGGTATACTCAGCGATGGAGCTCTATATATGAGAACAATACTCCAAAAAATATCTAATATGAGCTTTATAAAGCCTCAAAAGTTGCTGTGGTGTGTTCAGTTTTCTGGTTCGGAATAGTGTTCCAAGCTCCTGAGAAGCAGCCCTTGCAATTCCAGCAACATGATTGTGCCAAAACACATTAGTGTATATTTTAACACCCAACAAACTAATCGAAGCAGAAAGCGGAATTGTCTGTCCTAATATTATCATATTTGGTTCAGAGACATTCATCTTTTTTGAAGAAAATCGATGCCTGAGTTTTCGTGGCATCAAATTGAACCTGGTTACTTTCCCCCCAACTCGAAATTATTTCTAGATCCTCATTAAGATGTGCAACCTCCTGCTGCCGGTGAAGATGTGCATCCGCAACCAATTTCCTGGTATATCTATCATATCTACCGCCAGCTATTATATCACTTGAGTAGCTCAAAAGATAACTCATTCCATGTAAGAATGTTTCGTGATTAGCGCAGTCAAATGCTACTCTGTTGGATCTGTGAATATTTTAGAACCTTGCTCCATATTTTCAACAATATCCTCCAAAAAACTTAGTTAGGAATTGAAAAACATCTGATGCTGATTCACCTTTCCTGAATTCAAACTTTTATGGACTCTAAACTCTGCATAAAACGACGGAATTAGTGGGGCTGTTATAAAATGCTGCTGCTAGAATTTTTGTACCGAAGCACCATTGAATACTCTATAACCTCCGTAAAGACCGTAGAGCGACGCATACTTGGAGTCACTCCTCATGAGTATAGGAAAAAAGGTCGGTTCACATGGTCAGGCTATGAGACTAAGTGTACCACAAGGTTCAGTTATTGGCCCTTTACTGTAAGAATGTTTGCTGATGACACAACGATAACGATATTTGATCAGAATGCATAACAGCATTTAATGAAATTCAAAAATTGCTTTAGCAATTTTTTCTTGGCGTTAGTAAAATAAGTTGAATTTGAAGACGTGAGAAAAATCATCATTTCGAATTTTTTTCAATAAAAACTATTATATTTCCAAACAGCCATTCATTATCGACAATAACCAATCTTCTACAGAAACAAATTTCTTAGGGATTTAGATGAGACACATTCAAAGTATAAATGTATTGATAAATATTATTGCTCTCATGATTTGACAAATATTTCAACGTTACTTTTCAATTTTCAGATCGTTGGAGCAGTTTTCGGCTTGTGTCTAGCAAGTTCAATCAAAAACAGCTACCGAAGGCATATCTACGCGTGAAAACTACCTGAAGTCTAACTTATTGTTAACCTCGAAGATAATATAGTATATTACATAGGCTATATCCATACGAGAATCTACATCCAGGGGAAATGTTCTAGAATCTCGAAATGTGTTCACTGAAAATCAGGCTGCGAAAAACATTAACGAGACTGATTCGAACGAAGTATTTTAAATTTGCACAGTTGCCTCTCATATGGATATGTTTTATGAAAAAAATTAATACATTAGTTTAAGATTGTTTTGTTTCGTCAACAGATTTTGAATCTAGATTTATCATGTAATGTTACGAAGAGAGTGTATTTTTGTATAACAACATATTTGTGATTGGTGTTTTATATCTTGAAGTTTTGTTACATTAAATGTATGACCAAGATCCTAAGAGCAGTTTGGAAAATTTATGCAAATTTTGATTATACAGAGTGATACAAATATCCTGGTACGGCTTAATTACTCGAATAACAAGAACACTATGGATTGTGGAAGATTATTTTCTATGTATCATCAATTTCACCTTGATAATGACCTTGCAGATTTTTTTAATGTCAGTGTTTGTTGGATATGGACTTATCAAGAAAACGAAAGGAGCGGAACAAATTATGACTGGTATGACCTTGACTTCTTAAGGTTATTTGAAGGTCAAACCTGTCAAATGGTTGAAGAAAATGAATTTACAAGATGATCGTGTTTTCCTTGAGTTTTACCGCAAACTTTCAAATTATTTGAAGAATGAGGTGAGTATTTCAAACAGTAATCCATGTTTTCTGTCACGGAAGAAGGAATAGCGAAAAAAATATAATCGGTTATAACCTTGTGTGACTTTCTAAAGTCCTTTGAAGGGCAAACGTTATTAAGCCAGCAAGAGACAAGTGGTCAAAACAATGGTGAGGATTTATTCTTAGGGTTTCGGTAATGAACCTTCCATTTGATCGTGACCTTTGCCAATTATTTGCCGTTTTGAGCTATTTATTTTTGCGGCGGTAAAATGAAAGATTGAAATATTTACAGTCACTTTTCGCGCTATTCAAAAGACCTTGACTCAAAATCTTACCCGATCAAAATGTGTCGCGCTTTTTCTACTTCCCAGTCTGAAATTTCTGGTTCCATCTGAAATTTGCCTTTGACCTTCAAGTATTTCATCAAGTTCAACTTGTTAACATTTCGTTTGTTCGACATTGAAATGACCTTGTAAGGTCACTAGCGTTAGTCAAGGTCATACAGGGTTGCAATTTTTTCTGATACTTGTATGATAGAAAACATGCATTCCAATTGGAAAAAACAGCTCGACCTTCAAATAATTGTCAAGGTCGAGGTTTTTTCTGCCGCTTCACATTTTTGAGTTATTGAGCCGTACCGGAACTTTGAATCAACCTGTGTTCAATAGATGACTAGAACTGCAGTTCTCTGGCTTTAATGTAGTTGATCATAAGAATGATCGACTGAGGAATCAGCAGTCCAGATGAGTTTTTTCTCTGTGAATGAGATTACAAAAAATGTATGAAGATGAGATCAACCCTAAAACCGTTTCATGAGTCGATAACAGGTTTGGGGTAAAAAAACAATCGTCTTCAATGGATTAGTATTTTTTCTTTATTCCATATCATACATAAATTCGATGATCAACATAATTATCAATAAAAAACATCAAGATTAGTAGTTTTAGCCATGCTCACCACCACAGATATATATTAAAAATCTTTATAATATACATGTCCATCACAATAAATATAATTTATATCTTGTTTAGTGCAAATTCGAAAATTGAATTGATTTGTGCAAGAGAATTGAAAATTTTTTCTATCCTATAAGATAACCGCTATTTTGATAATTCCCTCTTGATTTCAATAAATTGGTCATCGAGGGTAATGATAACAGTTTTTTAGGAAATTTCACGAGAGCATCAATGAAGCTTTTTTATTCCCAAATTCTACCATTTCAAAGAAAAATTTAAGTTTCAAAAGTGACTATTGAATTAGTACTACTCAATCAAATATCTATTCAATAAAATTCTGAATGTGAAGTATCTATTTCGTGATGTGGATGTCAAAACTAACCTTCAAGAATAAATTCCGCATGCAAAATCGAAACCACAAGAATATAGGAAGAAGAAGAAAATGTTATAAGGCAATATGAATAAGTTTCACTATGTTGCCAAGTTCATACCAAATGTTAGTGACGTCACGACTATCTGTTTTACTTGATTTTGGAAAAACTACTGACAAAAAATACAAAAGAAAGTAGTAGATGTAGTTTTCAACTAGGTTGTCATGCTAATCATAATGAAAAGGTGCATTGTTTTTTACATTTTTTTATGAAGTTTCGATAATTTTGGAAACGAATCCTAGGAAAAATAGCTCGGGATTATTTTTTGTAGGGAATCTTATGATGAACAGAAAACAGATGAGATAATTCATCATTTCATCATGTCTTGAATAGTTTCAGAGATAATTCAATCATTTTATTATATATTTATATCATGAAAATAAAATCGATTATTCCGGAAACAAGATATGAATATTATGATCTGAATGCATGATTTTTTTGTGAAGGATTTTCAATGAACAAAATAGGTGACAACCAATTTTCTCGTACTGTTGAATAATGAGGGCTTGTTCTATACTATGAAAAAATTGAGTTCTAGCGTAAAATCAGTATAACCCTGATAGTTTGATATTGAAAGTTTTAGACATTCGAAACCAAGGAACTAATTGTTTTCTTCACATTCCCAAAACCGATCCTGGTCAAAATTATTGTACTTATATGGAGATATTTGAAACCTTTCAACACATTGATGATCATTTAAAAAACATGGCGGGATGGTCTTGACAGATTTTTTTGATAGTTCAGTCAGAATTATCAAAACATTTCAGATTCCTGTGTAATTTTATGTTAGAAGACTGAAAGGAGGTGCGTTTTCTACTTTTCAAAGTTATTTTTACCAGACTGCCCGTAGATTCATCTGTTAAGAGTCAATTCTCAAAACTCGAGATGAGGTGCATAAATTTGCACTACGAAAATCATGAATATCAACCTAAAACTGTCAACCAAAACTCATCATGACTTGGAATGTCACTTATTATTGTTATTATTACCCTTGACACCATTTAACAATCACCATACTCTGGCAAAATATCCATCAGTGAATCATGCCTTCAATCGCGTCAAATGCAAATAACATTTATATATTTGGTGTCGTTCCTTCTCGAAAAAATTCGTAAAAACGAAAATCTGTTAGCACCCCAGAGATCAGAGTTATTTTATCCTTTTGGGCCATAGGAGAAGCTGCCTACATTACGTGGCTAGCGGTTTGTCAAACAAATTGACACCATTAGAAGATAACTGAAGTTTTCCAAGTGAGCTGATGTTGAACAATTTCTTGACAAAATGTCCGACAAGCTAGGCCTTCGCAGTTTTGTTATATGAAAACGTAAATTGACAAAAACCCCTCAAGTATATATTAACCTCGCCAATTGACTAAAGCTGTGATAATCATGAAAAAAAAACACTCCAAACAATTTTTAGAACCCCACCACCTAGTTTCTATCCAAAGAATCTTCATGAAGTGGTTCAGAAGTGGGATATTGTAGACACATTAACTCTGAACGCCAGGTTCGACAGACATAAGATTATTAAACCTTATATTCACAAGAGGAAATGTTTTAATTTATTTTGATTAGACTCTAGTAATAAACCTGGGTACTAACTAACGTTAAGGTTCCGATGCCATGCGTATCCTAGCCGATTCCCTAGATCTGTTGTGAACTTCAGCTGTTCGTAGGGTTATGCCAAATATGTCTTCGTGGTATCTATTTTCATCCTGAAAGACAATAAGAGTTGTTGAACATTAATGAAGTACAATGTATCAAAAATATATGAAGAAAACTTAAAACTGGCGTTTATCAAAACCAAGCCTCGTACAGAGAATTCTGATTCCTTGTAGATTTTCAATTCTATGGTGATTGAACAGGGACATTGCAGCACAGCTTTTTAAAGTTGGTAAACAGTAAGGTTTCAAACTTCAAAACGATGGAAAATCCCGAATGAGGTTCATTACCATAATATTTCATTTTTCAGCCATTGATTAGTCGCAAATGATACAAATTAATCATATTGTAGTCAAATCACCATTGAAATATGATATCTGTTGATAGACCGCATCAGTTCAGGCTATTGATGTACTTGTTGCTCAAATCAATATTCTTTTACAGCCAACATTACATCATATAAAGATGACAAAACAAAATTCTTAACTTTGTGTAGTCTGTTGCTTTCAAACTAGGCTTACCCTGAGTTTGGACACATCCGCACATAGTTTTAGTATAACACAAAGTCAAAACTTTTACGTTACTTAGGACTTGAGAGGTTTTTTGAGTTTTTCTCACTGGTCCTCATTAGATATCCCCCCGTTATATCAATCATGTTATCCCATAGTAATCGTTATGTATAAAAGTGTAAAATTTATTGCATCAAAATGCTTGAATTGAAATGATTATTACATACCCTAAGTAACAGCATGAATGACTGGACCTGAGCATCTGTCATTCCTCCATATTTCTGAATAATTGTCTTCAGCGTTTGGTAAACATGCTCTGCCATTGTACAGTCACCACAAACGTAGAAGTGCCCCTTTTCCATTACGAGGAAACGGTATATTTCAGCACCTTCCTTCATCGCCAGATTCTGAACGTAAGTCTACAAAAAAAATTCAACTGAAGAAATTCCTGGAAAGTAAAAGTTGGTCCGCGGTTACAAAAAAACCAATCCTTGTATAGTTATAACAAGAATGTGTTGAGCTATTCTGGATAGAACTACTTAGGAAAGAAGGAACAAATGTTGCAAGTTTTCTGTAAAAGTGCCTGGTTTGAATGGAGTACGATCCATTAAGAGGCAGAAATAAATGATTCATCCCACTCGACTTTTAGTATTTGAATTATTAGTCATAAAATATATATAAATACCTTTGGTATATCTTTTTCTCTCGACAGAGCTAGGAACACCCTGTCCAAAACTCCCAGTTTCAACATCTCAGACTTTTCCTCCTTGTACAGATCCATGTCGTTGGTCCTACATCCAAAGAACAGCCACATCTTTCCTAGTTTCTGTTTATGTTTCAATAGCTGCACTTGCCTCTGCTGCCAGAAGGCTCTGAAGGGAGCTATGCCGGTTCCAGGTCCGACTAGAATGACAGGTTTGGACAAGTCGTTGGGAAGATAAAAGCTCGGAGCACTAGAAATGTTGAAGTGTTATTTTGTGGGAAATCGATTGAGACTCAAAGTATAGTGTGGAAATACTACAAAGGGAGGAATTGTTATGACTGCATGACCATGGGAGCCTTAACACGTTTCTTGATAACGCGCTGGCGCGTCACTACATGACTTTTGCTATAAGCCGACGACACTCTCGCGCGTTCAGATTTTCGTTGATTATTTGGTTGAATTATTTCACTGGCGCTACAATAAGGCGTTTTATATTTAGAAGGCGGGTAAGTAAGTAGGTGTATTCATTCTCCAAATTTGTTCTTGATGTTTCGAGTAACGATTTTTTTCAAAAACTCACAACCCAACCTCTATATATATAATAAAAAGTAAGCGGCTTTCGGTGTAGATATATCCATAATAGATCGGCAGTTAACGTGTTAAAGTAATTTTTCCGACTACCATTCAGTGTATCGAAGTCTCCAAGTACTTGGCAAAGGTAATAGTGGTAGTTTTCTGAATTGCCAAGATTAGTGTCTTGATTTCTTCACATATTTCAGAAAAGTTGGTTGATTGGAACCGAGATCAATTTTCCTTTGAAAAAACCTGTTTTCTTGCTAAAGCTTTGATAATTCCAGAAAAGGTACATGATTATGAAGGAAACAAAACGTACCTATACAAGTAACATTATTGTTTGATTTTCACTGGACAGTTTACGAAATCGCAACACGTGTTTGTCTTTTCTTTAGCTTTCTCAAGCGTTTTCATATAACTGAATCAGTATCAGATAGATACTTACTTGTATCAACACAAGCAAAACTTAGGGAGGTTTTCATTATTCAAAACTTTAAATATTCATCATTTCCTTCTGTCACAACATAATGACTTTATGCCTCCAACTGTCAACTACGAACTGTCTCTCCTCCGGGACAAGGAAATATCCAGAGCAGATAGTTGATTCAAAAACACCTTCATGCTCTGGTGCAGGTGTTTTCAGTTGCAGACCCAGGACAGAGATATCAACCTGCCTAGCGACCTATGCGACTGTATTCCAAACGAAAATCTTTGCTATTGAAATGTGTGCAGAGAGATTGGTAGAATTCAATTTCACACACAAGACATATATTCTAAATTTCAAAACTTATTATGAGAGAGCCTTGAAGAGAAATTCATTTACAATCGAAAGGTAGGTGAGAAAACAATCGGTTTTCTAAGAAAAATTGATCCCGGCCCTAAACAATCCCTTTTTCGGGAATAATCCATGGGATCACTATAGTAGTCATTCAATTACTTATACAGTCATTTACACACTTAAAATGACAGATTTTTCACTTACCCTCTGACAAACATATTGATATCCGTATCCAGGGGAACATCCTGTAGATAATTCGAGCAGACACCATAATGCATTTCTCCTTCTCCATCTGTGAAAACAAATACATTGACACAATTACACTTTTCAACTGGTTGAAATATTTTGACGGATGGAGTTGGAAACTTTGACTTGAAAGGAATCGAAAGAAAATTCGAGCAAAATTCCTGGTGAGTTATATACCACTAAAAATATCAACAACCAAAGCTTCATTGGTGATATTAGACTGATCTACTCAATTGTCCCGATTAGTGTCCCTACAATGCAAGACAGAAGATGTATCTCATTCGGCGTTCGAAGTTGAAGCTTGGTTTCGCAACTGTCCGCCTTGAGGAGCCTCAATTATCTGGACTGAGTCTTCTGTCTGTCCATAGATGGCGTCTTCTCTAGGGAAGAGGTCATCGTCTTCACTTTCACGATATTGATATTGTGGAATATCGTTGTCACGAAACGTTTACGTCATGGGATATTTTTTGTGAAGGCATTTTTGTCTGGGACAATTTTCCGTGAGACCTAAATCCTTGAGATGTTTTTAAGCTCCTTTCTGACCGGGATCTCGTCATTACTACACCTTCACAAGTTGTCAATCTATTGCCAGTATAATATTGAATTGGATAAAGGTTTTCAGAAAATGATTGAATTTCGGAAAGTAATGCTGTTAATAAAAATGCCGATATAAATTTCCAGTTCCTTCGCCAAATATTTCAATTGATGTTTTGCTTGCACTATTATAGCATTAATTCGTTTAGTATCGAAGTGAAACTTGTTTATACTTTCTAATAACTTCATTAGGATTTTTTCAAATCTACACCTTCACAGGTTGTCGATGAATTGAATAATGATTTTATAAAAAATGTTATTGAATTCTGAAGTGAAACTTAATAAAAAATACCAATATAAATTTCCCAACTCCTTCGCCAAATATTCAAATATAAGAATCGATGTTTTGGCTACAAAGAGCATTTATTTGTTCAGTATTGAAATAAAACTAGAGTATATTTTCTATCAACTCAATTAGGACTCTTTTAAATCTACACATATAATGTTGAATTGAAGAATAGTTTTAGAAAACAAATTAATAAATTATCAATAAAAATATCAATATAAATATCCCAGCTCCTTCGCCAAATATTAAAATATTGAAATCGATGTTTTTTATCTGCACTTGCAGTATTGAAATCAAACTTGAGTATTTTCTATCAACTCTATTTTGATTTTTTCAAATCTTCACTTACATAGATTGCCAACATAATGATGAATTAAATAATGGTTTCATAATAAAAAGTTCCGGGCAGTCACATTGTTAATAAAAATACCGATATTAATTTTCTCATTCCTTCGCCAGATATTGAAATTTAAAATAAGGTGTTTTACTCACACTACAAAATTTATTCGTTCAGTATTGAAATAAAACACGAGTACATTTTCTATTAACTCCATTAACATTTCTAAAATCTTTACCTTCACAGGGTGCCAATGAAATATTGAGCTGACTCAATCGGTTTCAGTTCTAATGAATTATGTCTTACCTTGCGTTCTGTATACTACTACAGCCACGGTCAAGTGAACTTCATTTATGTGCAGAGCCGGACTAGAAGAAATCGAATAAAATCTAGGTTGCAGGATGCTGAGTTGAGCTGCCAGTAGGGGTGCGTACGGTTTGACCGAAGGAAATTCTTCAAGAACCTCTAGAAGATGGGGAAACCTCCAATGTCGCCAGTCCTCGTATGATGCAGAATCCTCGAATAAAATTGAGTTCAATAAATACATAATTTCATATTGATGCTTTGATCGAACTGATTATATAAAAAATCTGTGTTGAAGTCTGGTTTCCTGTTGACCAGCCGATGCCCCTTTTATGAGCCACAACCGTAGTAAGTCAATACTTGTGTGGGCTAAGGATTATCGAGGTATTGTCGTTTAACGTGCGATTTCTAGAATGACAATTGGATCATTATTTCAAAGTTGAATGTCTCACTGAATTAAATCTTCAGTGAAGGTCATTATTGTGAAAAGTAGCATCCTGATATTTCTGAAAATATCATTAAAGAGTTTTTTATTTTACGCCTGAGAAAGCATAAAACAATTGAAATGAAGAGTACTTCCCACACGAGTAGACTTGGAAGAAAAATAATTGAAACAGAAGTGTTGTAGGAAACTAGAAAAGAACCCTTCCAAAACAACTACTTTCATATAAATATTGAATTACCCGAAAAAAAAATCTGTGATATCTTTTCATTTCGAAGGTTTTTTTATATAAAATGACTCAAAAACAATATAACTGTTAGAAATCTTGAGAATGTAGGATGAATGAAATATTGGTAATTCCAGGTTTACTATTTACTGAATACGATAGGTTGCCTTTCAGGATTTGGCAACCCTAGTGTTGCAATCTGGCAACTGACAGCTCTCTCGTAAAGTTGGACATTTTTTAGGTTGAACATACTCAGAATGTTTTGACATATGAGCACTATTTGTGTTGTTTACAGTAACTTAAAAGATTCATCTCGGCCCAAATGAATCAAATGGTAAAAATTTTTGAGCGATTATTTGTTACAATTTTCGAGGTGGATCACCTCAGCAAGAGTGCATGATTGAACTCAATTCAATTTTTGGCGATGAAGCTTCGTGAAGGTCATCCAAAATCAGTTGTTGTTCCGAAAACCATTGATGCTGTGCGCTAACTGATATTGCAAGATCGTCATGTGACCTATCGTGAGATTGAGACAACCTTAGGCATTAGTGGGACTAGCATACATTCAATACTGCATAAACATTTGACTGTAAAAAAAATTTGTTCGCGTTGGATCCCACACAATTTGGCAATCGCTCAAAAAAAGCTCGTGTCGATTGGTCAAAGGAAATTCTCAAAAAATACAATCGCGGTGCTTCGAAACACGTTGATGACATCGTAACAGGTAATGAATCGACTGAATGGGTGCAGAACAGTCAATTCTGAAAGGTACTCAAACATTTGTTTGCCAGTTGTCTTTCAAGAAATCAGGAAAACCAACCGCCGAAGACGGATCACTCTCTACCA
>WOGR01001212.1:0-20752 GCA_015342045.1 Leptinotarsa lineolata | reverse complement strand
ACAAAAATATTTTTTCTGTCTATGAGCTGATAGTTGATTAGAAACTAATCTTGAAAGATCTTTGATCCAACAATAGTGACCATTACCGGAGTCATCAGTTATAAGCAACAAATTGACATGTCTCCGGAGTCTTCTCTGTGAGTATCGCAATGGACCAATCACTTCATACTTTATTTTGCCCTTCTCAAATTTACTCTCTAAACCGTAAACATCAATTGAAATATCATTCCTATCTTCGAATCTTTCAATACTCTTACTATTAACTTTAACCGGAAAATCCATACCTATGACATCTAAAACAGTGGAAAAATGTGGATATGACGTAACTTCGGACACTCTACCATTTGCAGGATATAATGCTGATGTTATAGCCCAGGCAAAGCAGTGTCGATCCTCATTATGAACATTCACGACAGCTTTCTTCCATTAAATGCATTCGGGCAGCTTCACATATGAACGTCCTCCCAGTGGACTGTTTATTAATGTTGACCTCGAGAAACATCATTTTTTCACAAGTCCAACCTAAATTACAAAAAAAATATTACTATTTTCTCAGAAAAATTATTGGATCACTAAATTAGTTAACTGAGTAGACTTTACATTTACTGACCCTTGAGACAGATCAAATATACGCGGGCTCAGTATACACATAAATACACACTTCAATTATGAAACTAAAAGTGACAAGGAAGCAGCTTACTTTCACTTTCTAAATTATCACTGTCAGACATATTTTATTTTTAATTAATTTTAAGAATTATTTATTGAGTAAAACACAGGTTACTGTATTGAACAAAACTGTATACACTAAAGGTATCCGAGCTCAGTGTGGCGAGAGAGATAGCGTAACACCGAATCAGTCGGAAGAGAATCGCAGTCGCTTGCGCATGGCGACCCGTCGCCATGCCAGCAGTCGGTTTTACGTGTGGCATCATCATACATCAAAATAAAATCTGAGTATGTGAACAATAGAAAATCAAGGAAACATGAAAAGTAATCAGAGAAATCTTTCATGAGCCAAATAATTATAAGAATTCGTCAATAAGGCTTGAATATGATGATTATTTATTAACTGGTAAAAACTGAAGCGGTATATTCTTTTGCGGAACATTTTTCAGGATTCTCTAATAATGAATCGATTCTAGCAAAAACTCTGCCTCCACTTGCTCTGTATTCAATAGCTGTGTCAATAGCATTTTTTGGACAGGCCCGGATCTAGGGGGGGCAAGCCGGGGTCTGTGCCCCGTACGTGCGAAAGGGATGTAGCTATGTTTTAAAACTTTCTCGTCCAGTTAGAAATAGCATTTTAAATGACATCAAAGAAGCCAAATACTACACAATAAAGTTCGACTACACTCGAGATGTATCCCATACAGAACAAATGAGCCAGCTAATGTGATATGTAAAAATAAGTGGCGATGTGTGTGAAATTGAAAGAAGTTTCATTGATTTCATAGAAATTGCTGGGAAGACAGGAGAGAACATTCGTCAACATATTTTAGAAAAATTGGCAGTCGATGATTTAGATATTGGACAATTTCGTGAATCTTATGATAATGGGTCCAATATTGCCGGCATCTATAAAGGAGTACAAGCCAGGATCGCAGAAAGGAATGAGCTGGCCGAGTTCGTACCGTGCTTGGCTCACTCCTTGAATCTTGTAGGTGTTCATTCTGCCTCATCATGCCAGGAAGTAATTAACTTATTTGGAATGATTCAAAAAGTACATTGTTTTTTTGTTGGCTCCACTACTAGGTGGGAGACATTAGGTAAAAGTATATTAAAACAAATTTAAAAGGAAGTAAGTAGTCAGACAACATGGTCGGCGAAACATGTTGCTGTGAATGCCCTATCAAATAATTTGCCAGAATAGCGGAAGCCTTAGGAGAAGTTGGGCAAACTTCTCATGCTCATGCTCCTAATTACGAGGCAGGTCATCTCTTAACTGCTATAAAGACCATGAAATTTATTCATAAATCAACTATTTGGGCGAATATTCCCCGCGAAATCAATCGGATGAATATAGAAATTCAGAAAGAAGATATTATCATTGCCCGTGCCGTCGCACCAATTGATGGTCTTCTCAAAAATTTGCAAAAAATAAGACAAAATCTAATGAAATATCAGATGAAAGAGGCTGGAGAAGTTGCTGGAAAAACTGGAGTTGAGCCTATTTTGCGAAACGTAAAAAACATTTCAATGAGATGTGTGAAGACGAATTACAAACACTCAAAAATGTTCAACTATTTTCTAGAGAATTAATGATAGTATTTAATCGATTCAAATCAGAAATTCAAAAGAGGTTTGATTGTGCTACCATGCTGAATTTGAATTTTGCTTTTCTTAATGGTACTTCAAAAGTATGGAGCAGATTTGGCTCGAAAATATGAGAGATTTTTAAAGAGCAATCTCCACTTTTATTTGGTGATATAGAAAAGGCGAACGATTTATAAAGCTTGCAACAGATCTATACGCATTATTTGCAGGATGCCTTTCCTAATATTTGTATTGCTCTGCGAATTTGCTCTACGCTTCCTACTACATCCACAAGGTGTGAGCGAAGATTTAGCAAACTAAAACTAATTAAAAATTATTTGCGATCTTCTATGAGCCAGGAACGCTTATTGAGTCTTGCAGTCTAAGCAATATAAAATCGAATTGCACACGAGTTAAATTATGACAAGGCCATTGATTTGTTTGCTGCATAAAAAGCTCGAAGAGTAAAATTATTGCAATTTCAATTCACAATAAGCAATAATATATTTGATTTTTATTATTCATATTTTTATTTTAAATCCTATCATGTACTATGTATAAAATATATAGCCTACACGTTCGTCTGTATATCTGTAAATGAATAGGCTCAACACAGAAAAACAAGAATTTTTATGAAATCTGATAAGATTTCTCCTGAATTATGCACGACTCGAACTTCTTTTACAAGTTTATCTCATCTTTAAGCCACGGTGAATTTCCAAAACTAATGAAAATATCTCTAGTATTTCCACCTGATCAATAAAAAGATCAGGTGGAAATTACCATTGAGATACCGAAGCACAAAACATCAACTTTTGAAAAAATCAACATTCTACAATTGTATATCTTTTTAAAATGAGCTAAAAGATTCTGAAAGATGTTAGTGACTAACAAAAGAAATAAAAAAAGTATCTATCGAAGGGTTGCTTCTATTCTGTTGAGAAATTTCTCAATCACTGACTATTCATTATGTTATTTTATTAATATTTCTGTACAATTTTTTCTTGAATACATATATTGATTTTATTTTTATTCTAAATCATTATTGTCCTGTATGTACATGAAGCATATATTGTGTTTTAGCATATTTCAAACAATGAATACTACTACTAGTACTACATATTCTCAGGAAGAATCTAAATGTTTTTTTTTACAGAGAGAGACTTGAATTTCTGAATGAAGCATCTGTGATGAAGGCATTCGATACAGCACATGTTGTGAGGTTACTGGGAGTAGTGTCTCAAGGGCAGCCTACTTTAGTAATAATGGAACTGATGGCAAATGGAGATCTGAAGTCATATCTTCGATCACACCGACCGGATGTGGAAAATTATAATCCTAATCTCATCAAGCATCCTCCATCTCTAAAACAAATTTTGCAAATGGCTATTGAAATAGCTGATGGTATGGCATATTTATCGGCTAAAAAATTTGTACATCGAGATTTGGCTGCAAGAAACTGCATGGTTTCTGAGGATTTGACTGTTAAAATTGGGGACTTTGGAATGACCAGAGATATTTACGAGACGGATTATTATCGAAAAGGGACAAAGGGCTTGTTACCCGTCAGATGGATGGCCCCTGAAAGTCTTAAAGATGGCGTGTTCACAAGTAGTAGTGATGTGTGGAGCTACGGTGTTGTCCTGTGGGAAATGGCAACTCTCGCATCACAACCATACCAGGGTCTTTCAAACGATCAAGTACTGCGATATGTTATTGATGGAGGAGTGATGGAAAGACCTGAAAATTGTCCAGATAAATTATATACCTTGATGAGATATTGTTGGCAACATAAGCCAACTTCTAGACCATCATTTCTGAAACTTTGCCAGTTGCTGTTGGATGATGCAAGTCCGATATTTTCGAAGGTATCCTTTTACCATAGTCCCGCAGGAGTTGAGGCAAGAGCATCACGATCCACCTCTTCGGCAAGCCAGGATGACCAAACAACCCCCCTACGTAAAGTCGCTGAGAAACTTCGAGGGTATACCCCTTCACATTCGCAAGATTCGGATGAGTTAGATATCGACACCCATCATCAATTCCCCAGCATATCTGAGAGCGGTGTTGGTGTAATAACAACCGCCAACGGATATGTGAGTGGGTGTCCTACTAATGGAGCGGCAACAACTCAATGCTAGCCACATATCACTTCTTCAATGCACCAATGTAGTATAGTCATACAGAAAATTGATTCTGTTAAATTATGCTTTGCATATTGTCAGGCAGCTCACATTTGCGTTACAAAGGTGCAGTGTGCGCCATTATAATTAGTTCTTTTCCCAATTTCTGTAATGTTGAATGAAATGTATTTCATAATCAGTTTTTAAAACTATGTTTAAGCTCCTTTTCAATGTTCCTTCGTTTCATAATTCAAGTAAATTATTATTATTATTATTATTATTATTTCTATTTATGAGATTCTAATCAAACCCATTTTCTTGACACTATTGACCCAAGCTTGTGAAAGATTTCAAGTTTATCTTTTCGGCCAATATGCAAATAAAGAAAATCAAAGTGATTTTTTGTACAAACAGTGCCACTTTGTGTTGGTTTTACAAGTGTATAAAAGTATTCCTGTAAAAGATCTGATTTTTTGTTCAGCAAGAGACATATTGAA
Source organism: Leptinotarsa lineolata (assembly GCA_015342045.1). Lineage (NCBI taxonomy): Eukaryota > Metazoa > Arthropoda > Insecta > Coleoptera > Chrysomelidae > Leptinotarsa > Leptinotarsa lineolata. The sequence continues at coordinate 15,876 of WOGR01001212.1, read as the reverse complement.
ACATGACTCATTGTAAAGTAGTTTTAAGATGAAATTACCAAAGATAGTGATATTTATGTACTGCATTTGTCGGAAACCTACTTATAAAAATACCAAGCAAACAGCTCGATAATAGTATTAAGACTTTAGGTTAATGAAACATTCTCGCCTAACCATGAAAGACTAGTCCTTTCCAATTTATATAAGGATACTCTAGTTAGAATACTTGTCTATTAATGATATTTTATGTACATGGACAGTGGAACTAAATGCCTTATTAAATAAAAATTATGTACTGTACTGATATGTCTAGAATTCCTCAATGACATTTATTTAATAGAAAAGCAGTTGGATATCATATGCCATTCATCAATACATCGCAGCATGAGTCTGAGTTCCTTTTAACCTGCCTGCACTTTGTAGACACGTTGAAAATTACATTATCAATAACTACCTATTACTATTTATATTTTAATTATATTTTGTACTCTGTGACATAATGTACATTTCTCTATTATTTTATATAAAATAAAAATAAGTTATTATGAGTGAATGACATTCAAGGACCCCTTCCCTCTTCTGATTTCAAGTGCGAGCAAAACATTCAAAGGGTCCATTTTTTGATAAAGAAAGAATTTATGAAACATTTTCCTGAAGTGGAATGCTCGGCAATAAATTCCAAATGACCTGTAACGTAGTGTAACATATGAATGTACCATTTGGTGACGAATGTTTTTGTTTATTCGTCCGACCTTTCGTTTTTAATTTTAAATCTCATTTTGAGGTATTTCGATTCCGATGAACAAAACTGGCAGCTTTTTGGTGTGAAATATAATTTGTTGATCACAACAAAGATAATTTTTGATGCTGGTATTAGAGTGACTTTTTTTCTTCTGTCAAAATGAATGTGAGATTTTAAATACATAATTTAAGTTTTTGGGAGTCGTTTCGACTGTAGAATCATCGTTGGCATCCTGAGAACCATTAACTTTAACCCTGAACCCACACAAAATTAAACCTTTTTACATTTTGGCACCCAGACGTAGGCTAATAGACAAAAAATGGTTTTGGATCATACACCTAACGGAAACAAAAATTGGAGTACGGACAACATACGTGGCACAAGATGCAATCCCCTTGGACAACAATGACAATCCACATAATGGCGGCAGGAATCCAACAGGAGTTGTTCAAGGAGAAGAACAAGTAGAAGCAGCGGAAATATTAAGCTGGTAACATCTAACCTAACAGTCATCACCAAAGTAGGCGACTCTTTTTCCCTTTCAATTCCAGGCATAACCCGAGAAAAACTGACTACTCTCATGAAAATAAAAATCCTAGACTTTTCCGCGCTCACCACCGTATACACTGAGAGGGTAAAATTTAGGAGTTTATCAGCAACATTCCTCTCAACCTGCAAATCAATCAAGTCAGATCTCGAGCAGTTAATAGTGAAAATCAATCAATTTATCCACTCAATTATCACAAACAGTATGTAATATAAATCACTTACTCAACCAAAATCAAATAATAATCAATCTGTTCAAAAGGCTCCCTGTGTTACAAACTGAGGTTTATGTATTGTTTCGGTTACGAGAAACGAACTGATTGCCATAGATTTGTACGGTCCTCTTCCTCCAAGTTGTAGGTGTGCGACGTTTATCTTTGTGATTTTAAAGGTTTTTTCACGAAACTGGTTACATTTTATTCTATAAAACGGCTACCAACTCTGCTATCCGAAACCAGCTAAGAATTATTTTTAAAGAATTGCTACACTGGAGAAAATATTGAGTGATCACGGTACACAATTCACTTCATTTAAGTGGAGGGAAACTTCAAAAGCTTTGGGAATCAAGGTAATTTTTAGCTCTGTGAGACACCCACAAGCAAACCAGTCAGAGCGTGTGATGCGAGAGCTAGAACGTTCTCTCACGAACAGCATACAAAATGGGCTTTCGAATTACCGAGGTTTGCCTAATTTACGAACAGTTTGGTTTATGAATCAACGGGTTTTAGTCCAAATGAGTTATATTTTGATGACCAAAGGATTCGTTTCTTACCGAATAACCCCCGGACACCACGCACTGATAAGGAGATGCAATCATCCGACCCTAAGCTGCACCCAGAAATGCACCAACAGGGTGTGATGGCAATTTTGAAGTAGGGGATATGGTTTCATTGAGGGCAAATACAACTTCTCCCAGAGTACATTCCGTAACAAATAAATTCTTATTGCTTTTTGAGGGTCCTTGCAAAAAAAAGTTAGCAACTCAACTTTTGTACTGGACAGAATTGAGACTACCCAAAAACGCGGAACTTTCCATGCTAGTCATATCCGAAAATACAACCTTCCACATATTAATAGATGAATCACACAGTGTTATCCAACAATCAGCACTCTAGTACGATCGAGGGTGCATGTTGTAACATATGAATGTACCATTTGCTATTTTCCACAAGATGTTACTGGTTTACCCTCTGAGAAATTATTATTTTCAACCAGATTTGGAGACCAAGGTTTTTGTTTCAGCGTCTGACCTTTCGTTTTTGCTTTTAAATCTCATTGTAAGGTATTTCGGTGCTGATGAACAAAACTGATGGCCTTTTGATGTAAAATATGATTTGTTGATCACGACAAAGATACTTCTTTATCCTGATGTTAGGTGACTGTTTTTTTTAAATTAGATTTCAAATGCATAATTTTTAGTTTTTGGAGTCGTCGACTGTAGGATAAACTTTGACATCCTGAGAATAAGTAACTTTCACCCCGAATCCACACAAAATTAATCCCTCTTTAAGTAGTTACTGTTCATATTGGTTTTCTTTTTTTTTGAGTAGCTCAATTGGAGAAAATTCATCCAGTGTTCACTAAGTAGAAAGGTACGAAGTGCATAAAATGAAACTTTATTCTTGATAGCTATATACAGATTAAAAAACGAAGATCATTCATGTATAGAATTGGTCATATTTGTACGAGTGTAGTTTGAGCTCAACTATCACTGAAGATAAATCCTTATGAACCTATAGGGTCCTTAGAATTTTGGTGCGAGCTTTACCTCAACCCTGAGCAGTAAAAGACAATCTCTCTTCATTACCATTTCATTGACCTTGAGGTGTCCATTTACTTCTTTAAGCTTGTAATCATTGATTTCAAACTTTTTCATTTTTACACTTGATCAGCTGGACAGTTCGTAGCCTTGTTCTCAGAGAAAATGTTCTTTTGAGGTCAGTACATTTGGTAAACTTGAGGCGGCTATGGAACTGAACGATGACCAAGTGAGGCCTGTATTGAACGTTTTTCTTGAGTTTAAAACTACTAGACCACTGCAGAAACCTGTTAAAAGTGCATAAAATACAACTGGAAAGGGTAGGAAATGTATTTATAACAGAAATTGTGAAAGACCAATTCATCCCTTGTACCTTAGATCATTTTCAATTCTCCTATAATGACCACACTGTTTTTTATTTCTATTCATTTCTTTCATTTAAAAAGAATATTTGATTTGGCAAGATAAATTGATAATGGCTTCATGTTGGGACCTCCTTCAATTAAATATTCAGAGAGTATTTCAAATTAAGATGGACAATATTTTGTGTGACTACTTGCATGATGTACTGAAATTTATCTTGCAGAAACACAGCTTTTCTTGAAAGTTTTGAATTTTTGTTATGCTCTAATTATTATTGTGGAAGTGGGTACTGTTACGTATACTCATTCTCAGTAAACCTTGTACCCCTTGTAAACGTACCAGCATTGTCGATAAGGGGCACCATAAATGGATTGATATTCTTCCAATAACAAGCATATATAACGACATGGTGTATCGTATAAAGAGGTATAGAACCCATATATGTTCATTCAACAACAAAATTGAGAGGCATCAAAGGAACACGTAGAAAACAAAGTAGGGGAGACCGGGTACAAAAGTAACACTTTGTACTTTTACCCTGATTTCTGGCTGGGTGTTACTGCTGTCATTAAATTAATATAACCATGTATAAATTTAGTTTATGTTCTTTACAGTAGTAACTCGATATATTATATTATGGTGTTTTATATGAATAGCATTAATTTTAAAAAAATCGTTAATCGTTACTTTCGACCACCTAGGCAAGTCGAAAGTAACACGATGTGGGTCGAAAGTAACAAGACAAAAAAGGGGTTGCTAATGAATACAATATTACATGGTAAATCAACAAATTATTTATTTAAAGACTTTGTATTGATGACACAAATCAACTTCTGTATTTTAAATATTCAAAAATTATATATTTTAAGAAAACAAATCAATAAAAGTTATTCTTAGTTAAAGTAATGAGATCAATTCAGTATAATGTTATTCATTCTTTTATAATCAGACTTTGATAATTCAGTTATTACTCTCTTACTCAGAATCGCAATTATGACACACCAATTCTTATCATCACCTACCCACCCACCATCTGTGGAGACTTTAATTTGGATTATTTGAAATTAGGAAGTAAATATGTGAACTTCTTTAATGCTTTGCTCCAGTACAACTTCCGTAACTCAGTTTTTTGTCCAACCAGAGTGACGGACACAACAATCTCTTCTATTGATCATATATACTTGAATTTTCCGAACAAGGGATCTACATGTGTACTTGATTTTCCATTTTCAGACCATAGAATGATCTTGTCCGACATCGATTTTGGCGTCACAGAGTCCCAAGTTGTGAAGTCCTTTTATGGTCGTTCATATAACGAACAGGCACTACAAGCTTTCAGACTCGATCTTCAACGAGAGGATTGGTCGCCATTGTATAATATTATTGACTGTAATTCTGCATTTAATTATTTCTATGACATATTTCTTCACCACTTCAATGTAGAATTTCCTTTATTGCTGCGTTTCAAAAAACATAAAACTAAGGACTGGGTGACCCCAGAGGTGAAATGTTCTAGCTTAAGATTGAGGGAATACTTCAACCTTCAGAAAATGTATCCGGAACCTAAAGAATTATATTTGGCTATGAACAGATACACAAATTGCTTATAAAAAACATCAAAAAAATCTATCTATCAGTTTTCTCTTACCTTCTCCAATATTCGTTTGCAGTACAATTTTCCTGGCTTTATTTCGTTGTTAATGATCTTGTTCAATTAAATTTTTTTCTGGAGTGTCCGTCAGAATTGCAGAATTACGTTTTTGGCGACCTTTATTTGTTTCAGTCCTCGGACCCGTTTGTGGTAAAGGTCTAAGATCTTTAGGTGAGAAATTGAACGGCTGGGTAGAATTTGCATGTTGCAGCTCGGTAGGTCAGCAGAGATTGGGTCCGGTATATTTTGAACAGCCGGTGGTAGGTAATTATTGTTTGACAAATCATTGCTATCTGTACGGTGAACAGTCTTGTCAATTGACGTTGGAAGATCACCAACTGGAGTAGTTGGATCAATTTGAATGAATGATGTTGCGTCAGAACTAGTCAACACATCATTTGGTGGAATTTGTCTGTTAACTCGTAACGGCCGGTCAGTCACATATGATGGAGCGTAGTCATTAGCATTAAATATTAAATGGACTTATGCCGGTACAGGTAATTGCAATTGCAGCCATTGCATTTCTATTGGTGACAGGAAGAGAAAATGCTTCTCTAACAATCCCAGGCATGTAATTTATAATCATCGTTCGACCAGGATGATTTCGCATCCAGTTATCTGTAGCGGTGTTCATCATTTTCTTAAATGGCTCAAATACAGCTCTATCCAAAGGCTGAAGTTTGTGTGTGCAATGAGGTGGAAACGATAGCAGTACTAATCAATTTTGTTTACAAAAATCTAGAGCTTGGATAGATTATATGCGATGCATGGTTCTCGAGCAGTAAGAAGCATTTTTGATCAACTGTGTGCTTGACTTGTCTTTTAAAATGTTGGGGAAACAGTAAAAATTCTGCATCCTGCATCCATCCACTAGCATTGCCAGCTTCAGCACAACCAATAGGACCCTCGCGTATCATGTGGTCTTGAAATCGTTTCAGTGGGAATACGAAAAAAAGCGGGATGTGTCCTCCTTGAGCATTAATGGCAACAGCAACAGTTACTAATCTTCCACGCTCTGCTGAGGTTACTGCACCTACTTGTTAAATTTCTTTTTGAGCTACGATTTTGCTAGATTTTTGGATAGTGCTCACCCTTGTCTCGTTCATATTCCAGATATCTTTTGGCTCGATTTGGTACCTATCCATTACCTCAGCATGGTTATCAAAAAATTTACTCACATTATGCCCGCGACAGACTTCTTGCTCAAGGACATCTCAAAGACAGGCTCGGGTGTTGTTTTAAAAAACTTGTCAACCATTCTTTACCCGCCATTCGACTATCGTGCCAATTTTTAGGAAATGTTTTTCCATTTTTAATCGCTAACTCGTATGCCAGTTTACGTACTTCAGATGAAGATAGCCCAAAATATACTGCAGAACACTCGATTAAATACTCGCGTAGATTACTTTCCTCATTATTAGTAAAAACTCGGTTGACGTAATGGTATCCCACAACTGCGCTAGTATTTCCTGCTTTTAGTTTTTTTTATAAATCTATATAATGTTACATGGCAAACATTATGTCTTTTTGTCAGGCATCTTTAAAATGCTCTTCAGCCGCTTTTCGATACACTTCTGTCAGTAGTTGCTCGTTCAGTAGTTCTTATACGTTGTCGTGACATTCTGTCGACTTAAAGACACACATAAATATGATGATGATAATTAAATCATTACGGGGACAAAAGTAACATGTTACTTTTGTACCCATCCATATTTTTGTCAAAACGTGCAACATAACCTTGAAACGGAACGTGCTACACAAAAATGAAATGAAGCAATATACAATCACTCTAATCAAGAATGGATATGCAAACATTCAGATTACTATCACCCTTTTGAGACTACGTAAACATTCAATAAGAATACGTCAATGAACTCACTTTTGATTAGTGAAAACACGTAACGTCCTGTCACACAGCCTAACAGCGCGTGGCGCACGCAGCGACTGAATGCAATTGATGGGGACGCTCCCGGCTATCGCCTGACGACGGCGAAGCGGTGTTCGTCCATTGGATAAATCTAAAGACCGTTTGTTACTTTCGACCCGCCGTTACTTTTGTACCCGGTCTCCCCTACTCCTAAATTTCGAGTAAATGTTATTGTACGCATTAGCAAGTACAAAAACGTGTTCGAAAAAGGCTACACAGACAATTTCACTACGGAGCTCTTCAAAATTGTTTGAACAACACATCACAACCCACAACATATATTCTTGAAGATATGAATGGTCAACCTATCAGAGACTGTTTTAATGTGGAAGAATTATTGATAACTGAAAATCCTGACGTAAATCTGGTAGAGAAGGTGTTGAAGAGAAAAATAATAGACTATATGTGAAGGGGTTAGGTCTTCCTCGCGAACACAATTCTTGGATTGATGAATCAGATGTGGTTCAATATTTACATGAAAATGTGATTTTCATTAATTTTCATTACTTGTGTAATTATAAATAAACTATCGTAAACATCCATTGGTATTTTCATTTTTGGATAATATATTCAATTGAATTGCCTCAACGTTGCCCCAACCAATCGCAACGTTCTGTGTATACCAAACCAACCTAAGTGTAACATCCATTCCCGCTCATGTTTTTTCAATTCAACAAATTGATAGCAATCTCTTTTCGCCAGTTATTCCCCACTGATAATGCCAGCTCATAAAGTCTAGTGTCGACTCTTCAAGCTCTGCCTGAGTTCGCATTTTCGAACTTCGGTCGAATTGGTTATCTTTCGCAATTTTCGAATGGAGTTCGTTCACATCTTTGCACACTTTAATCACTTCAGCGTTTGCTAATGCAATCTTTACATCGAGTTCTTGAAGAGCTACTTTGTTTACGTTGATATTCCGCTTTTTGTTATTATATTCTGCAACGGTTTCTTTGTCTTTATGTGGCGGCACTTCGTTTTTTTTCATATCCCCAAATCGTTGCAGTGGACTGAAACAAAAAAGCGAGTCACCACTCAAATCACCCTCCATTTCTTTAGGGATACCATCACCATCGTCGAACTATCATTTTTTCTGTGATTTTTTTCTCCCGTACTACTTTTTGCTTGTTTCTTATGCTTGCACTTGATGACAGTCGGAGATGCAGCAGTGGAATGTCTTCAAAATCAACATTATTAATATCAGCATGTAGTTTATTCGATGGTTTAGATGCAATTGCAACATTTATTAAAGGTTGTGTACTATCTCCAATAATCAATTGTGGCAAATCACTAATGTACATGGAGTTCATGAAGACAATGGTTTAGCTCTGAGGAATGACGTGTGAGATCAATAGAATGTGAATAAGAAAGATGCGGATGCACGATTGAATCATCTTCATTTCAGACAGAACGGAGCCTGGCTCCCTTACCCTTACAGCTGGCGTTTTTATAGATGTCACTAAACATGTCACGCGTATGACATTTTTTTTCAATCTAGAGGAGCAGTTACATCTTGCTATGTGTTTTCTGAAGTTGAAAGAATAATACAAATGAATTTAATTATTGTATGACAGCTGGTTAAGGGAAAAACATATTTCAATAGATTTAACAGATTTCTTTATGACCAAAGACAGCAATGGTAACAGAAGAAACAAAAACAAGAAAATAGTCAGATAAAATGAAGAATAAGTCCTCAACCATGGTAATATTCCACGTGTATTAAACCCATTGAATATACACTCATTTTTCGCTTTATTATTTACACTTAATCTACACTTCTCCAAGAAATTAGCGCACCACTTCAATGAATCAATTTTATTTGTAGTCAGAGAAGAAATAAAAAACATAACATCTTAAGAGTTAACCTACATAGTATTAGTAATTCTAGTACTATACTATCGAGGGTTGACTCAACATAGAAAAAAAAGTAAATTACAAACAAAATATTGTTGGAAAAAAGTTGACGAAAATATACAGAAAAGAGTCAATAACGAGTATTACCACCTCTACCACATATAGCAACCTCACACCGTCGGCCCATACTCAAAATTATGTGCCTATTTCATTTCAGTCCAGTCCTCTCCAATCCTGAATTAGTGTCTTTCCCAGTTCCTGCAGGCTGTTTGGTTGGCTCGAGTGCTCTCTCAATCGCCTATCAAGGATATTCCATATATTTTCTATCAGATTCAAATCCCGGCTACGTGCTGGCCATGCCATGGTGTTAATTTCAACCTCTTCTAGGTAATTTCCGACTATCTGTGCAACGTAGGGTCTGACTTTGTCTTGCATTAGAAAGAAATATTCGCCGATATATTATTATATTATGGAAGTGTCGGAATTCTCAAATATCGATCCTGAATAGGGGTAGCTACTCGAATTCGTCCTTGCCCTGATCTGCGAGCATGATCGCCTTTTTCACGGAATATTCGCAGGATCCGTGTGATGGATGTGTGGGGCACATTGAATCAACGACCAATTCGTCGGTAACTCCAGCCTTCTTTCAAAAGTATTACTGCTTGGACACATTCATCACGGGTTAAATTACGTGAATAACGATCAGACGATCCATAATAAACACAATTGAAAATCCTTTACAAGTAAACAGTAACCGAATAAGTACCCGTCCTAAACTTGTTCAGATTTGCGAACTCAATAGGTACATTTCGTGCTTCTTTTTATATTTTTGCGAAATAAAATTAAACACTGAACCACAGTCGAAACATATTGTATTCATAAATGGCATATACGAGGGGTTTGCCAAATATAACATTGTAGTAGGAGTTTTTATTAACGCCAACAAAATATTTTGAAGTTTCAATGTGATGCGTTAATTTATTGGAGAAGTGTATATATAGACTCAAAACTATCATAACCTGATATTTACATTCAATCTACATACAAAATTAATCTACTCAAACCTTTACACACTAATCACACTGTGAAATATGTTTTTTGTATTGATTTATTTTTGGTAGTCCTGAAAAGGGCTGTTTTCACTTTGCAGCAGTTTTAGTGCTGCTGCCAAATCGACATTAGCCCACATGTCACACATTGCAGATCGTTTTATTCCATCCATCTCAGTATTCTCTCAAATGTTCTTGATACAAACTTTGGAAGTTTGAGATCACAACTATGCTTTAATATGATTTGAATCGGGTTGCCAATCGACATTTTATTTGCATGCCAAAATTAATACAATTTCTGTAATATATAACATAATCTTTTCTCTTTGGGTTTATCGCCATGGAAATGACAAACCTGCAGTAGGGATAATTCGATCAGAGAATAGAAGACAAATCGAAAGGAAATTTTACTAATCAACAACAAAATATTTTAGAGTTCGAAAATTTATATTTTACTTTCTCTTTCGTGTGTGTATGTATTTATTGGATTTTCAAGGGGACTGTGGAGAAATTAGATGCATAGTCTTACAGTTCTCCTTTTGTTTAACCTGCATTACATATTTTTGTATTGAGAAATTACTCAGTACTATTTTTGTCGGTGAATAATGAATGAATTATTATAATCAATACAGGTGGCAATTATAGATATAATACATAGGTAGGTACTATGTTGTTCATCAGATCAGTCTAACATGGTCATTTTTATAAAGCAAAACTGATAGCTTAAACATTTTCATGTCAGTTGTCACTTCCTCTTCGATGTCCACCTCTTGACATCCAATAACCTGTTATTATTGTTGAATTGAGATTTGAAATTAATGAAAAACGGTAACCGTAGCAATAAAAAGGGTGAATATATGCTGAGCATATCACGTATTTGCTTTTTAAGTACTTCATTATTCGATCTAGTACTTTTTTAATTCACCTACTGGTAATTTTTTACAAAGGGTTGCGGCAACACTGAATTCATCTGTTCTCTAATTTTATTCTTCTGATGATCAAACCACAGGTGTGCCACAAGTAACAATCAGCAATGTCACTTCGCTTGGCGGGAGCAGTTCGCGCATATTCGTCGCGTTGATGAGTCCGCCATTTTGGAAAGTGCCAGACTTTAACATTCTGCTTTTGGCTTTGGTCTTGTTAGGACCAAAAATGAATTGGTTTATTTTATTTCCTCCTTGGAAAAATTTTGCCAAAAAAAGAAGGAAGAATAAAATAATAATTTGGAGACACGAATGAATATTTTAAAATTAAAAATTTGTATTTCTAGTATTTTCAATTCACTCATGGAGATTTATACATAAATCGAATTTGTTTGGAAACATGTCAGGAGTACTTACATGATAGTGACGTCACGACTTTTCCGCCCTATTTCATTGCATATAATAAAATGATTTTGTATTTTGGTCATATAGCATGTGAATCACCCATCCGCCCATCTTATAATAATGGAAATCTGTTGTTTGTGTTAATACAATACACTACGCTACAATGCTATAACACCAGTGCGTTCATTGTTTTATTAATTTTCCTAGAGTTTGTTGGTGAATCAAATTCATTTGATATGGTATTATTTTTGTCATTCAAAAGAGGGTTGTTCTAGGTGCTCATGATGAACAAAAAATGCTCAAAAATTGAACAATGATTGATAATGAGCTTGAGGCATTGGAAACTTATTGCTTATACGAAGTGGGAGAGTGTTAAATGCACAAAAAACCCACAGAAACCAGAAAGCGAGAAAAATGTGTGAGGATACTGAAAATAAGCATTCTTTGCGCATTTTGTATCTTGTTGGCAACGCTGGTTACGGCAAGGGCGCAGGATACGTTGACCGGTGTCATGTAATTTCGTATCAGATCGGGAATATTCGTCGTCGAGAAATACTTTTACTTTTGAACTGTTTTCTTTCTTGTGTTCAAAAAATAAACAAATATGAGAAACATTTTGTGAAATACCTAACGTTACAAATCATAAATACCATTTGATCGTCAATCCGATGTAAGTAGGACTATTTTCATTTTATAAATGTTATTGTCGTTCTTTGTAAGAATACCGCACCCGACCTCCCAAGTCCCAGATAATATCCAGGCACAGACACAGGGATGATATGTACTTACTTGATATGTTGATTTTTACCTGAGCTTCATACAATATATTACTATTATCTTTGAAGAATGCCATAAGTTATGTTGTTTGAGATTGTTTTTTCGTTATTATGAAATTCCAACTGTTGCAGGTTGTGAAGAAATAAGATCCAAACCAGAAAAATGTAATGTATCATTCAGTGAGCTCAAAATTTGAAAAAACTCTCTGGTCGACGTTTTCCTGATTTTGAAGGATGAATTTGAGCTGGTTTGCTAACATTATCGTTCATCATCCCTTTGTTATTTTATCAGCTGTTGCAGTATTTTCAGGAACATGTATTGTGATACCATTTACTTTGAAATCCGTCACTTTCCCAAGCTTCCAAGACCCTCAGTTGGTAGGTGTTTGCATATACCTAGATTAATTTTTGAATTTATAGACTACATGTATCTTGACAACTTCGATTCACTCAAAGTCAAGTTTGAAAGTATGTTTGTCTTTCTAAGTTATAATTAAATGATTATAAAAGGTAGAATGAAGCTGTTGAAATAAACAAATTCATTGAAAATTGATTTCATATAACATTTTTGAAAAAATATTTCAGGGGTTTTCAACAAGAGGTACAACAATTTCTAACCGTCTTACTACTTGGGCTAATTTAATCAAATCTACGAGGCCTTCAGGTGACTTCATCACAAACCCCAAGGAATATTTGAAACATCGGAATAAAAATCATTCCAGTCTTCTACCTAAACGTAAAAGCAAACTAAGAAACCACAAAAAGCCCAAAAAAAACAATAATGGAACTGTGTATGGTGTGAGTAGAAATGTATAGGATAGAATTCATACTCATTTCATTAAGGAGGTTTCCCCAAAAACCAATTTTATCAAGTTTTGGTAATAGTTTGAAGGTTTGAGGCTTCATCATGCCTTCATCTTGAGGGTTCATTGCAAAATTCATTTAATAAGTTTTTTTTTGAAATACACCTACAAATTCTTTGAAAAAATTAAATTATGATACATGTGCATATGTTTAATATTACAGTAAATCATGGTGAAGCCTGACCTCATAATTATTGAGATATTGTTTATAGAATTTCAATAAATTGATTGATGTAGCCATTACTCATTTACTCATTTAAATCCAATGTTTTATAGTCTTCATTGATTTTTTTCCATAATTATAGATGCAAATTCTAATTATTTCAATATTTGGCGAAACATAACTTTTTATCTTTGCCAATAAAATACGCTGATTAATTCATTTTTGCCGAGTTCACATTTGGTAATTGATTCTTTATGATTCCAGTATTATTATTTTTGTAATTTATAGTTCTGAATTTGTTTGTTTATATTCCAAATAGGTCTTGGTACAGAACATTGATTCCACTGATTTCGATGAACAGGACAGATGGAAAGCTCTTCAAAATCTCACACCTAAGGTAGAATCATATCCTGATGATTCAGATGAGAATTTTTTCTGTGGCAGCCCAGGTAAGAACTGCGTTTTAACCTAACAAAAAATGCAGATAGTCTTTAAAATTTAAGCTTGGAAACATGACCAGTGTAGCTTCAATGCCCTGACTTTTGGGTCCATTTCTGTGAATATATGTTTTTATAGAATATTTTTATGTATGTACCGTACACCGTCTATCGGTGTACGGTACATACATATAGTTTTTCGAGCTTAGTGGCTCTAATAGTGTAGTTGATTAATGCGCCTATCTAGAGAATAGGACAGATAGGTTTGAACCTGGTGGGGTCATATTTTTTCAATTTAGTTTTTCATTCATATATCTGCATACCACAAATTAATATTTCGTATCTTGACTACTGTTATTTTGCCTGAAATCACCATTTTCAGGATTTTGCATAAGTTGATTTTCGTGTTCATTACATCAAATTCCTGCTGAAACAGAAATTTTTTGGTACCATTAAAATGAAATATATATGCATAATAAAAATGAAAAATTTGTCAAAAAATTGTTAATAAACGGGTAGTGAAAAAAGCAAATGTTGATATTATTTCTACATTTAATCATGGGAGCAAAGCAAATGTTTTTCAGTGGTCGCAGCCTCCTAAACGAAATGGTGAATTCAAAAATGTAATAATATACAGGTTTTTCTGTTTTAAATTTCAAAGTTGGGATAAATTCCTTTGAAACTGAAAATGTTACAGAAATATTTTTGAATCAATCAATCCAAATTGTGATACCGTTCTAACTACGAAAATTCCAGAGACAAAAAATTTATGGGGGCGAGTCCGAATCGGTTTACACCCGGTATGCGTTTAGCATCGCCAATTTTCAATAAATATTGTCATTATTAGTATTACAATTATTATAATCATCATTATAAAATATATAGTTGATTGAATATTCCTAGTATATAATACATATTTGACTTTGCTTATTGAATCGTTAAATTACGCAATTACATTTTAAAAGGGAGTTTATGAAACTTGTTCAGTAACCGTTTGTAATTATTCATAAATATTTTAGGTGGATCTAGTGAACCAGAAAAAACAGTTCATAGAAATTTTTAATTTGAAATTTGTATATGTGACAAAAATATCTATCATTTGAATTCTTCATGTAAGTGCAATGTATAACATCAATATTCTGATTAATTTTTCAATATTGCATCTTTTCAATAATATCAATCCTTATTTCAACATTTCTTGTAATGTATGTGTATCAACACAGTGTATAAAGGAAGTTGATGGATAGATATCTATCCATTACATCAATTATAGAATTTTCACATAACTCATAAAATGCTATTCAAGTATCATTCAAACCCATTAATTCATTCTTATATCCTTTCACTATTGTCACTATGTCTTGACCAACATTATTTTAAATTCAAAAACATATATAACAACAAAGAAGGCCTCATAATGGGTAATCCTCTTGAGCCCACTCATTGCAGAAATTTTCATGGATAACTTCGCAACATCCAATTTTCCAAAAATGTCATTGGTATAAGTAGAGAAACATGATTTCGCACTTTACCACAAACCAACCCATACAGACATAATTATCAATAACCATTCCAATCACCCTCATCAGTATTTATTAGCAGCTTACCCTAGCATGATATATAGACTCATCAGTAGCCCGATGTTCTCAAATAATTTTGATAAGGAATTATTTTTGATAAAATAAATTGCAGTAAACAACAACTTCAACCCGAACATCCATTAACCAAGTGTACCCCCACATTAAAAGTAACACTACCATCTACAAAACACTCACATAAACAGAAAAATCATCAGATGAAATAAAAAGACTACTAACAAAAGAAAATATTAACATAGCATACGAGACTGGTAACTGTTTGGCGGAAAGGTGAGTGGTTTGTTCCACTCGTTTAATAGACCGTCAGGTGAAACGGTAGTTCGAGCTGAAAGAAAGAAAGAAACAAATTTTATTGACCTCAAAATACAATTTCTGTTACATTTGAAAGTATCTCCAATAACAAAATTTGCTTAGGTACGTCCTACATACAGTGTCACACATAAAGTCCGCATCAAATGGGATTTTTTTTTTGTTCACCTCTTCAAGCAACTTTTGATATCTCCATTAGGTTGTGCTTTAAAAATGGTGCCAAATGACATGCATATGACCGATCAAGTGATTTTTCTTCCCTGTCAAATTTGACATTTTTTACAAAAAAATGTTCAGAAAAGCAGTTACTGCCCGAAATTTCGAAAATCGGTAAAGAGAAAAGATGATTGTTTCTTCATTTTTTACCCATATACCAATTTTTAGCTCTCTAGTACAAATTTAGTTTTTCTACAGTTTTTCGAAAATTTGACATTTGCTGATTTCTCAAATTTAGCCAAACCTCAACAAAGTTAGTGCTTTATGCCTAACTTATCTTTCCAACGCATTTTTATTACCAATTGCAATTCTAAATACA
>WOGR01001211.1:0-11386 GCA_015342045.1 Leptinotarsa lineolata | reverse complement strand
TTTCAAAGTGATCCGTTATCTGGTTCACCAGAAACGTCTAATGTGCCATCCACCGTGAATCAGCCTGTATACCCAACATTCTATATGAAATTGAATTTTTATAGTGATGGACAACTGCTCAAGTAAGTTTTATTTGACAATTAACTGACTGAAATGAAAACAAAGTAATTATAAATATTTTTTTCCGCAATGGATATTGCTTGATTACTCTTTATTTTATCCATGTTCATTTTCTACATTTATAACGCATAGGATCACGACTAATTGTCGATTAACTTCAAATTATCTATCATGCGTATTTGACCATCTGCTTCTGGGAATACCGCAACAATATGTCCTTTGGACCAGTGATTTCGAGGTAGGTCGCTGTCAACTGAAACGATTATGTCGCCAACGTTGATATTTCGAGGGTCATTCTGGAACCATTTAGTTCTCCTTGTTAACGTCGGCAAATACTCTCTCATACATCTATGCCAGAAACAATCGGCAAGTTGTTGGGAAATTGTCCATTGCTTTGGAGTGACCAACTAATCTTCAGAAAATGAACTGGATAGGCAGATAGAACTGGGGGTATCGATTAAGAAATGGTTAGTGGTTGGAGCTTCTTCATTATTTTGGATCAATAGAGAAATGTACGAGTGGTTGTGAATCAACAATGTGCTCAGCTTCCACCAATAACGTCAATGAAACTTCTTTACGTGGCAATTGTTCTTTGAGGATCGCTTTCAGAGTTGTTTTTACTGATCGCACCAAACGCTCCCAACTGCCACGCATGTGTGGTGTATCCGGAGCAATAAGCAGCCACTCAATTCCTCTAGCTGTCATCTCTGTCATCATCTTTTCTATTTTCAATCGCCCGCCACAAATTTGGTTAAAGAATTCTTGCTTTCACAGAAAAGTTAGAGAGGAACTTGTGGGGCAAATACAGACATCATCTTTTTCAAAACTTTCTCTTTGGTACAAATTTCGTTATTGGACAGAATCAGAATGTTCTCCAAATTAACAATTTCCAATTGAAAAGATAAAGTATCCTCATTTGGGTCCCGAAACAAACCCAAAACTCTTTCAACTGGCTGTACTATAAATTCCTGTACTATAAATTTCGGTACTTCTTTGGAATTATAACTCTAATTCCTGATACAAAATCCACCCCTCTTGTGGACTTCGATAACTGATGAAATTAACTGTTTTGCCTCTTTTTCGTCATCGACCCTATCCAGATAATCGTCAACATAATGTTTTTAAAAATGGCCCTAACTGCTTTTGGAAATTTACGTCTGAGAGACGTAAATTTCCAAATTCCTTTGAGTTTCTTCTCATCACATAGTGTGCAGGTGTTGGAGAAGATACAGAACCAAAAATGATTGAAAACATTTCGTATTCTTCTGGAAATTTACGTCTCTCATAACCGCTCCATAGAAGTTTCTGAGCTGTACTTTCTTCTACTCTGATGTTCACCCTGTGAAACATCTCCTTTATGTCTCCAGAAAAAGCGATGTTTTTCTGGCGAAATATGAAGAAAATACTCATCAATGGATCAAGCAAATCTCGACCTAACAAAAGGGTATTATTCAAATTAAAACCATTGAATTTGGCAACTGCATCAAAGACAAACTTCATTTTTCATCACGTATAGTCATTGGGCATACTTGAAGACTGGCTATAACATATAAGACTGGCTAAATCATATAAAAGAAAATTTTGTTCAGGCCAGCCTCAAACTCCCTATACTGTAGGTTAATGGACTGACACCTTGTCACCAATACCCAACAAACGCTGAGAAATTGTTTGAAATTATTTCTTAAGGAAATAATTTTTACACTGAAAACCCGAGATATTCGAAAATATTTCCAAGTCCAAACGGCTGACGGTAGCCTGAGCGCCGAGATCTCGAGCTTCGGCGCTGGAGTCTCGGGAGCTTTCGGCGAGAACAGGAAGGTGCACTTTAGTTTTTGGAGAAATCGTAGAAACGAGTTTCGCCCTACTAGACTTCTGACTGTTCAGCAGAACAGGTCAGACACAAGAGTACGTTACTTTTTTAGCAATAGTTTCAATAGTTCAAAATGAATATTTTCATATTCTCATATTGGAATATTTCTGATATTCCATACAAAAATTGAAGTATTCTATTGGTTCGAGTCGACCAACTTAATTCTCGGGAGTAATGACCACATTATGTTTGCACATCCCTCTCAGCTGGAAAACACTTTTGTATTATTAGTCTCCACGTTTAAATATAAAATCTTATTATCATTTTGGTATTTAGAAGTACATGAAAACTGATCACCATGTACAAACCAGTGAAAATGAAATCGACAAGAACATCGCCGATTCACTAATGATATTCAAAACACACCTCACCTCAATATTTCAATTCAAGCCTGCCGCCAAGAAAAAACATTTAATTTGTACCTGCACCAATGCCGTCCCCATAATTGCAATCTATTTAAATTCAGAACCGCACCCTCTCTACAATTCCTGATTCTCCGTTATTATACTCTCTCAAGATTTATTCACGTAACATTTGAACTTTCCATCCCACTTTTTACGTTTTCCTCCAAGTAAATGCGTAAATCTTATGGAAAATAGTCGGATTCAGGTGAAAAAAAGTGACTGGTTTTATATAATATATCCTGTCCTATTTTTTCAAGTAGGTACTGTATGAATGCTATTTTATTTATTGATTTTCTATAGAGAATACGAATGGGTTGAATAAAAATTTGGCTTTCAAAAGTGTGATTTCTACTTGGGAGAGTATTTCAAAAGGAACTCTAACAGTATAACTGTACCTTACAATACACAGCGTCAACCTCCATCTCTTTTGATGGCAGAGCTGCTGGACGATTTTGTTCAATGGAAAATATTGAACATCAGACCTATAATTCCCAAAAGCAAATAGCTCATGAAAACGAAATCTAGCTAGTCAATCAATAATAATAATAAATGTTTTTATTTCCACATTCCACGTTCACTAAAGCACAATTATAATCAGATGAGAAGAAAAAAAGAAAACAAACATGGATGATCGGTGCTTTACCACTCAACCCTTGTTGTACTGTTTGACCACACTCAAAAAAAAGAAAAAAATATAGATATAATATAAGGAAGGAAAAATTGATGTGTGAAATCATAGAGAATTGATCAGTACATATGTTTTGAGTTCTTTATTGAATTTTATCAAATTATATTGTTCAGAATCAGGAGGTATCGCATTGAAAAATTTATCCATATCAATCTGGAAGCTTCTTTCGAAGAGGGGAGTTCTGTCTGCAGGACATGTTAGCTAGTCTAGCTAGTCAATCAATAATAATAATAATAATAAATGTTTTCATTTCCACATTCCACGTACACTGAAGCACAATTATAGTTAGATAAGAGGAAAAAAAAGAAAACAAACATGGATGATCGGTGCTTTACCACTTAACCCTTGTTGTACTGAGGTTTATATCATTTTTATTATGCCTACTCAACCTAAGCCTGTCTAATCGGAACTTGAATATTTTTTTGGATAATTTTCTTATATAATAATCGACAGTTTGACCACAGTCAAAAAAAATTGAGATAAAATACAAGGGAGGATAAATAGGAGATGGGTAAAATCATAAGGAATTGTTCAGTACATATGTTTGGAGTTCTTTATTGATTTTTATCAAATTATATTGTTCAAAATCAGGAGTTACAATTTATCCATATCAATCTGGAAGCTTCTTTCGTAGAGGGGAGTTCTGTCTGCAGGACATGTTAGCAGGTTTCAGACAATAGGATTTTGTGAAAGAGACACAGGGCATAAGCTTGAATAAGTCTCTCATTGAAAGCCATTTTGACTCATTCAGTTTGTGAGAGATATGATCTTTTTTTCTTGCGCCATATATGAATCTGATACAGGAGTGCTGCACGCGTTGTACTCAACTAGCACTATCTTGATCAATACAAAAACTGTAGATAGAGGAACAATAGTTGAATTGTGATAAAACCAAAATTTCAGATAAAATTATTTTTGTAGCTTCAGATAAATAACATCATTGAGGATATAGTAGCCTCAGAGCTCCATATGCTGTATGTATATTACATTTGACATTCTCCTGAAATCTCAAAGAGTCATCTAATATTGAGTCAAGAATTTTTTCATTATCAGAAATCCTAATAACTTAATTATGAATATATATCTGGAGGTTACTTTTTACGATATTCTGAGTAGATTCATTACCGAATACCAAGGCTATAGATTTTTTCGCATTTTACATTAGCAAATGCTGATTAGCAACTTCAGCAATGTTGCGCAGATTATTATTTACATTCAGACCGTCTATGGAAAACTTGTGGTAAAGTTGAATATCATCAGCGTACATGTGTATTTTACAATGACTAACAAACTTTCAAAACTGGCTTGTGTATATTGAGAATAGAAGCGGCCCTGTGGTAAACCAGATGGCGCATTTCTAGCAACACACTGGGTGATTTTCTAAGGTGGCTCACCCCTATAACTTTTTTATTATTGGAGATAGAAAAACGAAATTTGTGGACTGTGCATTATAGTTCAATTAACATTTTTTGACATATTCACTCACTTTGCCGTACTTGTCAATATTTGACAAATAAAATAATTCTTATTCCAATTTTTGTTTTTTGATCTAGAATACCATAAATCGTTTAAATCGCTTAATCCTTGATCAAGTAACATGGGAAAACTACAACTGTGAGGCTTATGACTTTACAGTCGTTTTAAGAATTATTTCACAGTCGCAAATAGGGATTTTTCCAGTTAATTTTTTCAAATGGAAAGCGGATGGCTCGTCGGCTTTTTTTGAAAGATCATTTTCGTACGAATAATTCGATCCCACAAACTTTCGAATAATTTTTGTCCAGTACATTTTATTATTCCTATTGAACATACCCAAGTTGGTAAATCTGGTTTCATCTGAATAAATAATTTTAAATGGAAAACGTATTCAGTAAAAAACCAGTTGCAATAAGCCAATCTTCTGTTGTGATCGTTATAGTAAAGATGCTGGTGTAGTTGGTACTTGAATGATCGATAATTATATATTTGAAGAGTTCTCCATACGGATAAATAACTTATATCACACTCAGAAACAATTTGGCGAATTGACGCCATACAATTTACTTCAACATAGGCTACACGTCTACTTCTTCTTCTTCACTGATGATGAAGTTATTGGCATTTTCTTCCGGTTCATTTTTCCTTTCCAGATTTGGAAAATAATGCCGAGTGGGATAGCGACGATAAGGGAACAACCTCTGAGCATAAATTCAAGCTGCGCCATTTGCATTCTTTTTTGTGAAATAATTCTTCAAACGACTATGAAGTCATAAGCCTCACACTCGTAGTATTCCCATGTTACTTGATCAAGAATGAAGCGATTTACACAAATGAAAATTGGAATAGAAATGATTTTATTCGTCAAATATTGACAAATAAAGTATTGTTGGATCTAGAATGTCACTCTCGATCGAAATAAGAAAAAATATATAGGATGTCCCATCCAAAAATCGAAAGTTGGGGTCATTTCCGGTGAAACGGAAAGTATGGCTGAGCAAGTAAATAAATCAAAAAATGTTAATTGAACTATTTTGAGGTTGTGTATTATAATAATACACAACCCTAAAATTTCGTTTTTCTTTTTCCGATAATAAGAAAGTTATAGGAGTGAGCCACATTGAGAGAATCACCCGGTATATTTTTTCTCCCAGTTTCACTCTTTGCCATCGATCTGTGAGGTAGGAGTAGAAGAGTTGTAGCGAGTCTTCACAAACACCACTTTCTTTTAGAATATTTAGTAGTGATTATGTCAAACAGTATCGAAAGCTCTGCTAAAGTCAGGCATAATCAAGACTGTACATTCTGTATTATCAATCACCCGAAATACGTTATCCGTAATATGAAGTGCAGTGGTCTAACTATGCCGTGGTCTGAAACCTGATTGAATTTGTGGCAAAATGTGATTATCATTATTGAACTGGCTGAATTGTTCTGCTATCATTTTTTCCAAAAGCTTTGATGAACCCGATAATATACTAATAGGTCTCAAGTCCGAAAGATCTTGAGAGTCGTTAGTTTTCTGAATTAGGAAATTTGGATGATAATATTATGCGGTTGAAAAAGTGAACGAGTTATAGTAGAATAAAAGCTATTATCGATTATCGAAACCCAGGGACCTATTTTTAATTTTAATTAGAATTTCCAGAACAATTGATTCATCAACAAGTTGAAAACGAAATTCAACGATTACCTATGGGGTAATCGTCCAATAGTATGATTAGTCTGTCAACTTCAATAAGTTATTGATAAGGCATGAAAGCCATTGCCACTATTGTTTGATCTCAAGAAGTAAACGTGTTCTTTCAAGAGTCCCTATAATTTTGTGGGATGGAAATGAAAACTAGATACCCAATGAAACTTTTGAAATGATAATTCGTGTGTCCTAGAATTTCAATTACCCTGTTTTTCTGTCAATTTATAACGTTACGTTTGGCAAGCAGTTATTTTTAAATCAGATACATTACGAGTTGCAGATATTTACGGATAGTAAACGCTCAAGGGCAGTCGTTCAAATGAGACTTGTATTATTTCACAATAGAAATATTAAACGATATCTTTCTAAAATTTTAATGACTGTTACGTTGAACACTTCTCCTGATCTTATATTTGGAATTTCCAGTGTTTCCGGAAAGAACCCAATTATAATATCCCAGCCCTCTCTGTATAGATGGAGCCAAGCAATCGACAAATTGCTACACAATCCACCGAATCGCAGTAAGGGATTTGAACTACGAAGCATAATCTTAGATGGGAGATATGAAGTTTCCTTGTAAAGGGCGTGCATTGGCCCTCGAGGGAGCCTCAAATACGACTGATAATTGTCTCTGTTCGA
The DNA here is from genome assembly GCA_015342045.1 of Leptinotarsa lineolata. NCBI lineage: Eukaryota > Metazoa > Arthropoda > Insecta > Coleoptera > Chrysomelidae > Leptinotarsa > Leptinotarsa lineolata. Next base: position 4,493 of record WOGR01001211.1, on the reverse strand, counting down.
ACCAGTTGTCAGCAGTGCAAATTAGAAAAGATTCCTGGATTTAGATATGTGTGATTTACTCTAGGGGATATTCTAATTTGCTGAAATGGAGTATCATATTCAGCAGTTATATCGGGATATATCTTAGTGAATTGATATGTAATATCATTGAGCACATGATAATTGATATTCCAAGTGGTTTAATTGAATTGGAAATGAGGTAACTCTTCAAATAGAGGAACGAATTGGCGTTTCTTCATTTTGATCGGGGCTGATTCGTTTTGTATTTATCGTGTTAGTCAATTCAAAATAATCGTTTCAAGAGAGTAACTAACAATTTGGGTTCCGAATTTCTTTCGCACGAATCACTTTTTTCAGCAAAATACTATTTGGGTACTGTGATCCCACACAATTTGTGAAAATCTAAAAATCATGAATTGAATACACACTTCTCGAAAAAGATATCGAGACTGAAACTATCCTGCGTAATTTGGGAAACTAGCAAACTAGAATCGCCCGACCCTGAACTGGGTACCTGCGAAATCTTAGGATTGATATTCAAATATAAAGCTGACTTGTGTGATAGACTAGATCATAAGATCCAAGAAATCCTTCTGAACCCGCTGTAAGGGTATAATAGCAGTAATAATTCGTCTTTATTATCTCCAATAGTGAGTTAATAAAATTTGTATCACTGGAAAATAAAAGGTTCAATTTATTTTCATCTAAGGGCAAGAAGAATGAACTGTTCAAATATATGATCAGACATTTGGTCAATATGGAACATTATTATTATTATTATTATTATTATATTTTAATAAAGGCTTAGGACAGAGTCCTATATAAGGCTACAAACTGAAGAGATCAACAAGTTAATACAATGCTTGCAAAAAGAAATTAAAAATAATTAATAAATGCATAGAAACCATTAAGCAAATAAGCTAATGTTGATTTTGTTTTTAAAACTATTCACTGAGTCAGAATTCACAACATCGTTGGGTGAGTTGTTCCATGTTTTGGAAATACGATTGACCCAAAAATATTGTCTGTCTTGTGGTGAATTTCTCTTTTTTTAATTTGAGTGTGTAACCACCTGGAAGGTATTCAATTTTAAGAGAAATCTCCCAAAAAATGGAAAGCAATCAATTTCGAAAGAAACTGTTTTCAAAAACGTGTAGATAACTAGTAACTTCCAGACAGAAACTGAAAGAAATACCTTTCTCTGAACAAATACTTATATGAACATTTTTTTTATAATTCAATGTTCATATAGTAGTTGTTGCTTCAAAAAAAATTTTTTTCGTGTCATTCAGTGTTTGTATGGAAGTTGTTTTTGTTTTTTCGAAAGGGCTTTTCTTTCTAGTTCGTGTCTGAAAGTTATTTCTTTGCATGATCTACATATCTTCTCACAAAGTTTTTCCTTTCTTTGGAAGATTATCACATTTTTTGTATACACATGGAGAAATACAAAGCTCCAAATGTTTTATTTATTCGCTTATTAATTAGATAAAAAGTTGAATAATACTCGAGTATAAGAGTTTTTTATCGAATCCAGGGGTTTTGTATGAATTTGGAAGGAACTGTCCAAAAGCCAATTTTTATGAAACATGAATGTTTGTTTATGATGTTTTCTGGCAAATAGAAATAGTGGAAAAGAAACTCATGAGAGTACTGAAATTAATTCATTTGTTCAACCTGAGCGTTATGTGAAATTGTCAAATTTACTGCAAATACGTAAATAGTCATTCGATTCGTATGAATTTGTGATGGAAAAACCATGAATGACGAGAACGTTAATATGCTTTTTGTATACGCAAATGTTTGAGAAATATTACTAGATCTCTAGATTTGTATGAGGAATCGTACCCTGCGACATTAGTCATCTATAAGATATTTTCAACACATTGAGAGAAGTTTACAGAATCATAAATCATTTGAAAAACCTTCAATTAGGAGTTATATAGTAACTAAAAGAGGTGGCGATACTGAAACTAGCCTTCAGTGTTAGTTCAGTAGGCCATTGTCAGTAATATTGAAGTGACATTTATTCGATTCAGGATTTGTGGAATGCCTAAAATTTGACAAAAAAAGTGTCATTGGGAAAGATTGCACAACATAGTGTATCGACTGTCAGTTTGGAAGATTTTGGGTAGCAATAAATTAAGCTCTTACAATGTCAGAAAAATCCACCATTTGCGTTCAACGGATAAGAGAATGATATTTTGTAGATGGCTTCTCAGACAACATCGTTAGGATAATGAAATCTATATTGATTTTATGGTAGGATGAGAGTAGATTCACAAATAACGAATGGTTCAACAGAAATATTCGTTATCACTGGCGACCAAGAGAGATTTAGAGTAAATGTTTGGCTTGGAATGCTAGACTACAAGATTATAGGTCCCTTGGATAGATTCAAAGAGCTTTTTTACCAAAAACTCCTTCCAAATATACTTGAGTTATACAAATGTCACTTTTTACATTCAGATTGTACTCTGGAAGAAAGAAACCTACCGAACGTAATAATTTGGCAAACATATTAATGTGGAAGAGTATCGATATAATATATCACTCATATGGAAAACTGTTCTCCTACAGACATAAGTAGAAGCTTCTGGTGGAAACCCTCCGTCAGCATCTTTTTGGAAAACTCCAAAAAAAAATGACGCACTCAATTCTTCACTTCACCGAAGAAGATATAGTGTCGCAATTTTTCTATTGAATATATCCTCCAATTTCTATTCGAAAATTAAGTTCACTGCATAATCTAGACATTTTTGTAAACAGTATTCATTGACGTTAATTAGTTTTTTCTTTTTTCGGAAGTCTTCCATCTTTTTTGTGTAATGATAGAGAAGTACAAAGCCAAACAATTGTCTCCACAGAAAGAGGTATATTATTGAAATAATCGTTGATATGCACTTGGCCATATGATAGCTTTTTCTTATGTAGCTCTCAAAGTTTGTATTGAAGTATAAAACTTGATTCCTTCCAGAAAATGTCAGCTGTTCAGCAAAATGTTGACAAGGTTGTAAAAATAAGTTATAAATAAAAGTTGATATTTGCAAATCACTAATGGAGAAATAAGTCGTATATCATGTTCTCGACAGAACGTTCATGTTTCGTATCTGAGAAGACGCGCAACTTCCTAGAAAGAATATTCATTAGCATGGTGTTGTTGAGCCATTAGCGAAATCACCGTTCACGACTCGCAATCAGATTTGATAAATGGCGGTGAATGGAAATTAACGTCTCAGGTCACGGAATGGTCAGTTTCAGGATGCGAAATTATCTGATAAAAAAATAATTGATTTCCAGTGGTTGAGTGATGAATTATTTTCCATACTGAAAAATTCCTCAGTTCGAATGAGAACAAATAATGGCTCATCAATATTCTACACCTACCTACTTGGTTAATACCTACCTACTTGGTTATTTCAAATATTGTCAGTTTTGTCACCTATCTCATCTCTGAAGTACTCGCCAAATGATTGTCTTCTATAAGAAAATGTTTTATTCATTGGGTCGCATGAATTTTCGCAGGATTCTCTAGTTATTTTTGAATGAAATGTAGTCCGTTATATTTGCTGTACATGTACCTCCCTCTTAGTGAAAAATTATTTAAAATCAGTGAAGTATATTTTGAGTTTATCTACTAGAAACCAACAAAAACAATTTCTCCTTCTAATTTCAGTTCAGAATTCAGGTATTCATTGTGTACAAACAAAGTTCAATAAAAAAGGTCTCCCCTCCCGAGTTGGGTGCCCTGAGATAGAATCTCCCTTAGCGGACCTCAACTTGCTGCTGAGCACTTCAGCACTATTGACATCTGACCCGCTGCGGTCGAAAGTCAGCCTTTAGGTGCTAGTACTTTCTTCATCTGTTATTTCCATTTATCGTGACTTTACTGTATGTAATTTTCACATGTGGCCTTCCCTAACTAACCGGAAACAAGTGTCTTTTGGTTGCGAACTAGTATTTGTTTGTGTATCTGAAAAGTGCTAGAGCCGCCTAACAGCGACTGTCGGGGGTGGTCTTTGGTTATGCTTTGTTGGCCTCTCACGAAATCTGGGGTCATCCCTGTTTAGCGCTTTATGTACCTAGATCACGCAGCGCTGGACTAGCTTGTGATCGACCTCTTTCGAACACCTTTTCGGCGTGTTCTCTCATGTACGCGTCTACGCAGTGGATGTTCAGGTTCAGGTATATAAATTTGACAGGCACTGGATCAAAAATAAATATTACTAAGTATAAAAAAATGTTGAATATCCAAAATAAGGGATGAATTCAAAAAAACGAGCAAGAAAACCACGTCAGTTTCCGTTTGAAACAGTTTATCTCGAAAACGGTTCGAAATAGAAATAGTATTATCTGAACAAAGTTAATCTAAAATTGGATGTAGAGCTCAAAAATGTTAAAATATATAGGGTGTTCCATTTGAAAAAATTGAGTTCCACTCATTTTTTCATGAGATCAAAGTATCTGCATTTTTTGAAGACCCTGTATGAGGCAAA
>WOGR01001210.1:0-20757 GCA_015342045.1 Leptinotarsa lineolata | reverse complement strand
TATGAATTCAAAAAGAGTAAGGTAACGTTACATTGATCCGAAATCACGGCAGTTTCTTTACCAGTCTTCTCAGAATATTTTTATTGGGTCTTTGTAGATTTGGAAATATTTCTGCGAAAACACGACAAGTTCTGTCCATCTTATTGCATTCATCATAAATGATAATCAAATTCAGGAAATCTTCATTAGAATACCCCAAACGAGACATTTTGCACACAAATAGAAAACTACGAAGTACACGTCAATTATATCGCATCAAATTGTGACATATTTGTTGTAACTACATTTGTTTTCAAAGCTTTCTTGGTTTGGTATTGCTTCGAATGATTTACATTTCAAATATTTCCCAAAATCGGATATATATTGCTAGAGATGTATTTTAGGAATAGGACATATTAGGTATTGGGTTGTCTGAATTATATTTCGAAGAAATCGAAACAATTCACAAATGAAGTAACATGACCGTAATTCAAAGTTGTTGTCACTGAAGATGATAGTTATTTTAAATGAAACGCTTTAAAAATATCAAATATGATATATCCTTGGATTGTTAATTCATCGCTTCCTCATTATCTGTAATAAAAAAGACATGTCCGTATTTAAAAAAAAGTTGATGGTGGCCATGTTGACTGGAAACGTTTTATCGAATATTTATCATCACATCGTCCTAGTACACTTCGAATACAATAACATTTCTGTTTTCCATTTTTCGATATTCTCCAAAATAACAATTCCATTCGATAAAAATCAAAAACATCATTTTTTGTTTTTCCCGTAAATTTTCTTCGACCATTGTATTGTTCCCGATGACAGTTAGCTTTTTTCCCATTTCTTTGTATCTGTCACGGCTCAGAATATAGCAATGTTTACACGGCCTGTATAATACCATTACTATTATATTTGTTATAATCTTATATAAATCGATTTGCAGTGCGAGGTTTCATTCTTTAGATTTGGCAGCACTGTTTTTTAAATACAGAGCTGTCAAATTTACATTATTACTTGCTGAGTTTCAGAAAAGACTATGTAATAATTATATTGGTCCATAATTTCTGAATTAATTGTGGTACCAACACGTAAACACAAGTTCCTACAAATTTTATTAATCGATAACAACAAATGGCAAAATATATAATTGGAGAAACTGAAGTTATTGAAAAAATGCTCAACTGAAAGTGAACTTGAAAACCTGATTTTTACCCGGTCGAGGTAGACTCACTGTCTCCTAGGGTGGTCCTCCAACCCATAGCATGGTAAAGCTAGCGTGTTAACCCATGACTCCGCCCATGAGGGAAACAACCAATCACCAACAGAGCTGCGAGGAAGAAAAGAACTCTCAATGGCAAAGGCGGTGCTGAAATCATTACCTCACCCAAGAGGAACCCACACACGATCATCAAAGTCAGTTAGCTTTGGTCAGTTTACTGCGAGTAATTCGGTGAGAACGACCATACAATTTTTTGACCATATCAGTTGATCAGTGCCCTTTTTCCGTTTGTGATTCGCAATCTGTGCCGGAGTGAATTTTTGGAAAAGTCATACGTGCGCGTCGGCCGCTTATTGCACATAGACGACAGTTTGTTCAGCGGTAAATGGCAGTATCTGCTCTGAATATGTCTCCCTATTTCACTGGATATCCGTTTCAAGGTTTGTACAAAGAATATTCATCACGACATTCGAAAACAAAGCCGGAGGAATCATTGTGTGAACCGAGAGAAATTTGCTGTGGCAAAAACTTTTACTGAAGTTCAAAGTGGCTTTCATTGACCAAACTGATGAATACTTCGTAACACAATGTGGCCAATTTTTTCCAAATATGCACATAAATAAACTTGTTCAAAGATCTCAATTATCCCTGGAAACATTATACGGAGTCAGGCATTTTTTATCGACGGATATAAAAGTACTTCTGTGTGAATCGTTAGTATTGTCTATTTTTAATTTTGACGACTGCGTTTACCGCCCTGATATACAATAAAAGTCGTGTTCAAAATTACAAAAAAATCAAAACTTTCGCCTGAGACTTACACCGGGTGATTCTCTAAGGTGGCTCACCTCTATAACTTTTTTATTATTAGAGATAGAAAAACGAAATTTGGGGGTTATATATTATAGTTCAATTCACATTTTTTGACATATTTACTTGCTTTTCCATTTTTCCGGTTTGACCGGAAACGGCCCCAACTTTCGATTTTCAAATGGGACATCCTATATATTTTAACTTATTTCGATAGAGAATAACATTCTTAATCCAACAATACTTGTCAATATTTGACAAATGAAATCATTTTTATTCCAATTTTCATTTTTTGATCTAGAATGCCTAAGATCGTGTAAATCGCTTCATTTTTGATCAAGAACCATGGGAAAACTACGTCTGTAAGACTTATAACTTCACAGTCGTTTGAAGAATTATTTCACAGTCGCAAATATGAATTTTTCCAGTTATCTTGATTGTTTCAAATGGAAAGGGATGGGCTCGTCGGCTTTTTGTGAAAGATCATTTTCGTACGAATGATTTGATGCCATACACTTTCACTTTATTTTCTCTGTTTTTCTGAATAATTTCAAGAAACGATCATATCTAATAACAAATGATACGTATTCGGTATACGTATGTACTAATTCCTGTTATTCTAGTTATCCGTGAGGAACAATTGAAGCTGTTGCTACGACAACCTAAATAGGCTAACGAACATGCTGTCACTTTTTAAAATTTATTTGTTGAGTAGTTTATAATTAGATATGGCAAATTATACTAGAAACGAGAAAATTGACATGTTGTTAATTTACGGAGAAACAAAAAAGAATGCAACTGATGCAGCTCGAATTTATGATCAGAGGTTTCCTAATAGTGAATAGGTCCATAAGTGCCAATCCACTTTTCTGGGAAGGTGTCATTCAGATGTTCTCTAACGACTTGAGAATTGTCAGGTGGCGCTCCATATTGTTGAAAATAGATATCAACTTGGTTAGCCAGTGGTAAATCTTCAATGAAATCATTAATTTGATTTCCAAGGAACTGTAGATATCTTTCCGAAGTCACTTGTCCGTCGAAAATTATTGGCCCCAAAAGTTTTCCTGCGATAATACCCATCCAGCAATTGAAAACAAATAGCTCTTGAAAATTTCCGTCTTCCACAGACGTAAATTTGTTTGAGACCAGTACCTTTATTCCTATTGATCATACCCAAGTTGGTGATTCAGATTTTATCTGAATAAATAATTTTAAATGGAAAACGTACATCTCTGTATTTAGTCAAAAACCAGTTGCAATAAGTCAATCTTCGGTTGAGATCGTTTTTGTGAAGATGGTGTAGTTGGTACTTGAATGTTACTTGATCAAGAATGAAGCGATTCACACGATCCAAGGCATTCTAGATCAAAAAATAAAAATGATTTCATTTGTCAAATATTGACAAGTGAAGTATTGTTGGATTTAAAATAACATTCTCGATTGAAATAAGTAAAAATATATAGGGTGTTCCATTTAAAAATCGAAAGTTGGGGTCATTTCTGGTCAAACCTGAAGTACGGCAAAGCAAATAGATATGTTAAAAAAATGTAAATTGAACTATAATACACAACTCCCAAATTTTGTTTTTCTATCTCTAATATTAAAAAGTTATAGGGTTGAGCCACCTTTGAGAATCACCCGGTATATGTTATGTGGTTTTCACATTTCTAATATAACATATATTATACTTGCATAAAAAGTTGTGTGTTTATTTGTGTTTGAATAATATTTCTTCCTAATATTTGCGTTCTGCCTAGACAATAATCTTCTTTTTCCTTCTTTGAATTTTTTTAAAATTATGTTTCCATCCAAATTCTGTTAGTATGTAACAAATAGAATGGGTACATTCAAAATATTTCAAATATTTTCATTGATTAATAATGCTATGATATGATCTATCTTAATGAATGTATGTATAAATTAACTTTCTGATAAAAATCCTATTAATTAATGATTATAATCACCAAACACAATTGTAATACAGATGTGTTTCTTTGGTAGTTCAACTATTGGCACAGTCCCTTTTAGCAAATGAAGCATACAACAAACATTGTGCCTTATGAATTGATTGGATACATTTGTAACCATATAATTATTATGAAAAGTTATTAGATAAACCTCAACTTTACCATTTGGTTTGAATTCCTATGTATCCACCAACTCAAAAACCACATCGAACAAAAAATATTTACCTCTAATACCTACACAACCAAACATTTCCTTCTTCAAAGGTGTGACCGAATCACTCAATGAAAAATGTTTTATGCATATGGAAATAAAACATAAATGAAACAAAAACAAAAAATGCCAAAAATAAAACAATTTATTGATAAATCTTATATATGTCGTTCTTATAAACATGCATTTAATATAAAATAATGATATGAAACAGTTGAAAGGTGACAGTTTTTCATCTGAAAATAATACAATAAAATGGTGCATGAAGAAGTGTTTTACAATATGCAATCTTTCCTATTAAATATATTAATTCCTAATACTAAAGGCTCCATCATCAAAACTGTACAATCAATGGATAAATATTGAATGTTATAACTCGTTATTATTTAAATGATTAAAATATTTCATTTGATTATCTCCAGAAATAGTCATTTTCATGACACAAAGAACAACAAACACAATGTTAAACGGAAAACGTTCAATTTCAAAATAACCAATTCTAAAAACTTTATTATTCACGAGGTTTTGCTTGAGGCCTGGTTCAAATTTAGCTAACTAACATGTGTTTACAGAGAATCGTAAGAAATAGGCTAGAGTTGTTCATTGTTTGACAAGGTCACGTCTCAAGATCAGGCATCATCAAAACCATCACAATTTACTAGAATCCGTAAACCATGAGGTGACATTAAAGCAACCATACTATGGAAATCCATCTCGAATGTTGATTATTTGTCATGGAACAAATATCGACTTGGATTTCAAATGAGGAAATTTGTTTGTTCGGCGTGTGTAACGAGAAAATTATTCGTAAATTATCAAATAAATAAAATAACACGTAGCACCAATTGGATATATCCGAGATAGAGAGCAGGAGCACATAATATCTAATGCTAGTTACATTATAACTTCCACGGTTATTAGTACACTGCATAAACCTATCACAAATAGGTACTCTGTCCTTAATTAAATGACTAGGAAACATTTGTAAAAGCTGTTCAAATAAATATATTGTACACGAGTATTTACACAATTCATCATATTTGTAACTATACAGTATCAGACGGTTTCTTTCATTTACATGCTGTTTTATTTCATTTAATGCTAAATTTCATTAAACAATAATACATAATTCGTTCGGAAGATAAGTATTATTCAGCTGACCTTTCCCTTGTTTTCTATGCACTAAAAATTTCAAATTATTTTCAAAATTATTTCTAAGATAACGTTTGAATCTATTTTAAACTAATGAATTTCTGAAATATTTTCTTCTTTGTTCATTGCCGTCAAAAATGTTTAAAAAGTTTTTGTCACTATTGAAAACCAAATAAATGCATCATAACACTCCAGCCATGTGAATGAGCATCTTTTGACATATATCTTCATTCCAAAAATTTGATGATGTCATTGACGATTTGATTTGAAAAATGAAATATAAAATATGTTTTTACAGAATAATCAATAAAGTTATGAACTTGTAGCGAAACGTGAATACCATACGTTTTTTTACAAACTGACGCAAAATGATAATATGGGGTTACTTCTAGTGTTTTTAAAAGGCTGTTGGGAGTAGGAGCCACTGTTTTGGTGGCAAAATTTATGTGCATTGCTTCCGTTTTCACAACCGCAATGCATTACATATCATTCAAAAGGTTTTTTAAAATCTGGTTACGCCATTTGGTCACTTTGTCATATGAGCGGACAGAAATTAGGATATATGTCAAAAAATGAAGAACTAAAAACGAAACTCCACGCTGTGATCATCTACCACCTTCTTTATAGGAAGTGATAAATATCAGCACGCTGTTCAAAGGACAATGAAAAAATAATATCTGAATAATTACAATTTATATTTTATAGAGTCGTGCACTTGTATATCATGCACAGAAATATAGAAAATAAACATAGGTTATACTCACATGAGTAAAGAGGTGGATTACCGTCAACATATATAATGGAAATGGGTAGATTTCAAGGATTAGTAATTCAGGAAAAAATTTATCAAAACAGTGAATAGAACGTTGCAGTAGGAAATTTGATAACGCAACGAAAATAATGTTTCGCAAATATAATTACCAGAAATTTTCAATAATTGAGTTAAGGGTTTTAGCTGAAAGTATTCGAAACACGTCTAAAATTATATCAATTTTCTGAAATCTTCAGATAGATGATATTTCTATTTTCACTCAAATGAAGAAGTTCAATATAACCAGATTGAAACCCATTGTTTTGTCTGGTCATGAATAAAAATAGTTTTTCTTCAAGATTGAGTTCAAATATGAAAAATAAGGGGGAAAACTCTAAGTGAACTTTTGATACCATTACTACACAGGTTGCAAATAAAATTGAATATGGATAATAATTGCAATACTTTTGGGTAAGAAGTTTCGGTCAACCCGAATTATATATTGTTGATACTTGAAAGTTTGGTATTCATGAAAATCTAAGAAGACTGCAACTTGAAATCCTAGAATTCATTGTTGTGTGAAGTTATGAAAACTAATGTCAAAGAAAACACATTAAAAACTTTAATATGATTCGAATCATGTTCTGGCAGCAACCTGGATAGCAAAACGAGATCAAAAAGATGTATCTTTCTCAGTGAGTTGTAATAGAAGTTGATGTTTTCAGTCGAGAGGCAGTCCACCTTTATTTCTCATGATTGAATCTGCACCAATGATTTCATTGTATGATTTGACAAGTCTCGAAAAACTTTCCTTTATTTACTTCGGTTCAAACTTAGAGCATCTGAAACATCTATTAAATCTAATGTGAGAGAAAGGTCAGCTATAACTACAATATTTTGAACTTCTTTTACATCCGATTTCACTAGTCGTTCGTCATTCATACCACTCAAATATTTAAAATTACGATGCGGTTACAGACTTACCATTGTGAGTTTGTAAATCTAGTCTAAGAGTCGCAGGAGGTATAGGGGTGTGGTTTTGACTTTCTGTAAGCGTTACAGGAGTTTGTGGTGAGTCGAGTGGTCTCGTACCCACGAAGGAGCTTTCCAGCCAGCACAATTTTTGGCTACCCCTCGGGCTGACGGAGCTAGATCTTTGACTAGCCGTTTCCTGACTCTCGTAGCTTTTGTCTCTGGGATCCTCCGGCCTAAGGCCACTAACGTAGTGTACTATAGCCGAGGTTACCTCTTTGATGGAGGTTTGGATCTCCGGACTCTCTTGCGGTTGCTGTTGATGGTTACTATTCTGGGACGACAAAATGGAACTTGCTAAACGTTCCGCAGGCGTCCGTGGTCTGTTTAATCTCTCTTGGGATCTCCAACCCATATAAGGTTGCCTGTAACTGAAACTAGACCTAACCGACGAAGGCGATATACTACCATTAGGCTGCCTGGCGTTGAAACTACTCCTTGTTGAAGCGCAGGGGGACGATGCTGTGGAATTGAGCTTGGACGTGGACCATCGCACGAACGGTTGGTTAAGAGGATTGGGACTGAGAATAGGAGGGGAATTGGCGTTGGATCCCAAGCTGCTGAGTGATGTGGTCTTGCTGCTTGTACCGGGCCATCTGGAATCTCGCGGCGATGCTTTGTTAAGTAGAAATCCTTCGCGAGGAACTTGTGATTCTTTGTACCACTCAGGGATGGTCAACTTCTGCAAGGAACGTTGAACGCGTAATTGGTGTTCAGACATTACCCTCTCCCCCTTTTGTAACTCATTTTCTGGTGGCTGCAACAAATAAAACAAGATGTTAATGTTAAGTTATTTAGTGAAATGCAGTTATACACTGCATTTCACAAGTTATTTACGGGAAAGTTTTTAGTTATCAACTCTTTCGAGGTCCTCTCACACTCAATGTTATTCAATTCGAGTAAGTTTAGTTTTATTGCAAAATTTTCAGTCATACGATAATAATCTGACAATACCTGATATTGAATGAAAATAATATGGAAAAGTCACATGTTTGGATCTTGAAGCAGAATGAATATTAGATTGGAAAGACGATTATACTAATGACGCAATTCAGTGGTTATCTAAACCTTTACCTTTAGTCGTTACTAATAAGTTCAAAGACACTCCAAAAAATGGGGGGCAAACCGCGGACACGTGTTTCTGGCTATTAGCCTCATCAGCGCGGTGCAGCCAAGTATAAAGATGGGCAACACTTTTTTGCCGAAAATAAGAAACAACACATATGCACGGAGTCAACATCAGGAGCCAACCGCACATTTGTGGTTCCAGTTAGGAGACCTAGAATTCCCAGGCTACATCTAACATGACCACGCAGGCAGCTATAGCTATCTGCGTGACATCCGGGTCCAGGATATAAATACAGATATAGATGTTAACGAGTGTGTATGATATGAATCAAAATTGAAAAATTCGTGGACAAAACACTCCAAAAAAGGGGAAGCATATATGTTGTTTCTTATTTTCGGCAAACAAGTGATGCCCATCTTTATACTTGGCTGCACCGCGCTGATGAGGCCAATAGCCAGAAAGACGAGTCTGCGGTTTGTCCCCCCTTTTTTCATGAAATTTTGGTCACACCTGTTTAGAGGCACTCTGAATCCAGTGGCGTAGTATGTCCTGAAACTTTAATAAACATTTCAAATTTTGTCCCAAGGTAGACTTTTTAGTACTTGATATTTGAAAAAATAATATTAAAATCGATTCATAACTTCAAATTTTAGGGGGGTGTTTTCATTAAAAATGGGTCACACTGTCACACAAGTCTCGTTGCTAGGTCTATTCGTGCTGTGTTCCACTCTAAGTTCGTCGAAACGATGAAAATTACAGACGCGGTTCAACCCGGACAACAGTATATCAAATTACTGACCCGAGCCTTTTAATTAAGTTGAATGATGAAAAAAAATTTAAAAAAATTAATTGTCAAATTAGGCTTATCCCTCCAGATAATCGTAAGATTATGAGAAAGCACGCCTGGAACGTAAGGATGAAGCATATATATTTTAATCTGACGCGCTTATATACTTTTTTGCACATTCTAATAATGGCCACATCCAAACGGTCAGATTATTGAGTGAGAGCTTTTTTCAGGTTCATTCAACATCCCCTTAGAAAATCTGACACGCTCGGTAATTTTTTTTCAACCCTTACGTACGACCACCTCTATACGATCAGATCAACATATGTGCTTTATCAAAAATACATAGAACATGGATGCTATCAATGTCCATGCAACAACTTTTTTTGCATTTTTGAAAATCTAAAGCCGCTCCCCCCACTGATAAAAAGGTATACATTATATAAAATTTTTATATTTTTATCATCTAAGCTTTGCAACCCAATAGGTCCCTATGACGCAGTAAATCCTCATTTAGCATCGTGGGCTCCCCTATTATTTATATGAAATTATAATCACTCACCATGGATTGAATAAAGAAAGTTAGCCCACATTGAGAGAGTGGCCAAAGAAACTACATCCCCAATACTGGCAGCCATTGGTGTGGCCAAGTTGTCTGGATTCAGTTTCATTTTATGGGATATCATAATAATACTAATCAGAACCATATCTGTAAGAAAATCAAAAATGGATATAGCGTTGTCATGATAAACTCCATAAAAATACTTCGTGAAGCTTGTCACTTCTTCAATTGATTTCAATGTTTGTATAACCAACTACATAGATAATAGATTTACCCAAAGTTAAACACGAAAGTGTAGCCGTCAAAGTACTTGCCGTTGCCAGTAGTAATGAGTGCAACCATTTGAAGTTTCCGTTGATTAGAGCTGATCCAGCTACTGCAAAAATAGATACTATACACGAACAAACAATTGCTTGAACCTGTAAAAAATCACAATTTTGACGAAATAATAATACTACTGTCATTAAAGGTTATACTCAAATAACTTGTTCGATTATTGATTTAAGACGTAGCGATGACTCCCTATACAAAGACACCACCTACGGGATATATGAAAAAAAACAAACCAAGAATATCAAAGATTAACGAGAGTCCCAATGGTCGTCTATTAAAAAAATAATAGTTGACATCGACCGCCAAATAAGACTTTCTTTCTCTTTGCAGCGTTCACTACTACTAACGTGATACCAGAATCCAAAAGACGTGTACCATACAGCGCTGTTTTGATCTGCCTTAAATCTCATCAGTGTTACTGATGTTTCCATCCCTATGTAAAGCCATAAAAATGGTTTCAGTTTTCTGTATTTCCCTTTCTCCGTAGTAGAATCAGAAATAGAAGAGTTCAAAAGTGACCTAGCCAGTATCAGGAAAATTTTGTGCAGTAAATTGAAACAGAGCTGCTTGGCATAAGATTAACTATTTAACACTTTCGAGCTCTGGTATTATCTAATTGATGAAGTGTTAAATCTACAACAGCAAGAAAAGTTTTTGAAACAGCTTTGTTGGAATTTCGTTCAAACGTAATAACATTTTTGGACAAAATGCAATAATTTGAGATATTGAAACTGTTATCAAAACAAGAGGAGCTAAAAACATTACTGTTATTGAAGTCTCACATACCTGAACTAGAGATATGTTTCCTATTACCATTTTGACTAATTCTCGTCTGCATTTCATATTACCTAAATTTGCTTGAGTAGAAAGCCTTGATGCAAGACACATGTCCAAATTTCCCTTAAGACCTAGAAGTGCCGGCACAAGAACATATAGTGCTTGGACCTCTCTAAAAACTTTGTTTGTCTAAAAAAAAAGAAAAACTAGAATACCGCCACCAAATGTTTTAATATGACGATTGAAACTTGAGCTATCATGAAAGTATAAACTTAATTCATTTTAATTGAAAAAATTGATTTCTTTTTTCATTAACAGTGATATTGATTTCCATTCCATATTAACTCTATTTCTATTCTCCACATTGAAGAATTTCCAAACTTTAGAATAATATGATTATTTTTTTGACCTTCTTGTCGGTGGAAATTTATTTTTGTTTTATTTACTCTTTTGTGATTTGCACTGGTTTCCTTTGATTTTAATCATATCGTATTGTAGCCCAGGTATTCTTCGTGATTAAAAGTATTCTCTAGAATGACTGATGCTTTTAAAGTTTAAAACAAAAATTACAGTGAACTAACACTTACTGTGACGTCTGCCATAATGAGTCCAGCGCCAATTGTTCCAATCCCTGCTATAAAAAAAGGTATGCTCACTTGAATTATGATGTTGTACCATTTTTCTTTTTGTGCAACCTTTTTTCGATTCGAGATAGACTGATCAGCA
This sequence comes from Leptinotarsa lineolata, assembly GCA_015342045.1. Taxonomy (NCBI): domain Eukaryota; kingdom Metazoa; phylum Arthropoda; class Insecta; order Coleoptera; family Chrysomelidae; genus Leptinotarsa; species Leptinotarsa lineolata. The sequence goes on along the minus strand of WOGR01001210.1, from coordinate 9,373 downwards.
TCTTGCACTGTAATAGTGTGAAGTACGTCCAAATCTGGAAATTGTAGAAAAATATTACTTATGAAGTGGTCATCTATGCAAGATGTAAGTCAAGCAGACCAAACTTTGAAACTAATGGGAGCTTTAATTTTTGTGTGTTTAAGAGGATGGTAAACTATGGAAAAAATGATCGGCTGTGTTTTCTGAATATAATCATCTATATGAGTGTAACTCAGATATACAAATTCATATTGAAAAATGAGAATTGAAACCTTCTATGTTTATATACCACTTTCATTTGTAACTAACGTTACTGCAGTTTTGTCCTACAAGGACATTTTCAAACATTTGTATTCGTTTGAAAATGTGAATGGAATCGATGATTTATCCATTTAATATAAAGTTATAATTACCATATAATGTGTAGATCCCTACAATACCTTTTTCTTCCATTTAATTTTTTGTTTTTGTTTTCCAGGGGTCATATGAACTATTTCAAAATTTCCATCAAATCTGAAATCCAAAATAATTGTTCGTCAAAATATATATTATGTATTCAATTTCAGAATCAGTTGCAGGAACCGTCAATCTATAAGATGCCTTATTAAGAGTCAGAGAGTGAAATCTATAGTAGTTATATGAAAATTTTTTCAGAATTGAAGACTATAATACTTATCATGAATTTTTATTGATCATGAATACGTTTTTATATCGAATTTATAACCCAATTACGTTCTCATGTTTTATGAAAGCTCAATAAATATTTTTTAATGATAATTTCGAAATGACCACTGATTTTTTCATTCATGAAGCTATCGAAAACAAATTTTTGATCACTTGGAAACTAAAAAATGAACCCAAATTAAAGATAACCAATAAATTGTATGTATCGTTCTCAATTCAGATAAGAGACACGAGTATATAGCCAAATGGAATAAATTTATTATTTTAGTTACTGTACATATTAAGAAAAAATACCGACACACGTAACATCTAAATTATAATTTGACATTCTTCAACGCAAAAATGCCACCCCCAACTTCAACTTCCTTCGAATGACAGGTAAAACCCTTATTTTTCAAATGGAAAGTATAACTTTGTGATATATCGTTTGAAAGGTCTCTTTATTCTCTATTCAAAAATGTTATCGCTTTCAAGTTTATTGCAACAATCAGGATAAAATAAATTAAAATCATGTGGTTACCGAAATTCGATAAAATACACTCAAAAACTGAAATGTAATGCAAAACGTAATGAAATGTAGAATACGAAAAAGAACTATGGATGTTAACGAAGTAGATGTTCAAAATTTTCACCGCGAACGTCTTGGCAACATCCTAATCTCAAATAAAACTGTCTTCTAACATCATTTAACATATATTATCAATTGATAAAATACATGATAGTCAGTCGTTGAATAAGGGAAATTTTCCAGTGATTCGAACCCCCAATCAGGAATTGTTTGCAGGAAAACATACGATTTGGGTGTAGAGACATTGTCCTGCAAAAAAATAACTTTGAACAACTTGCTGCGTCTTGTCTTTATAACAACAAGTTACCAATATATCAGTGTCCAAAGCTCCAGGATATGTATCTCAACCCTAGGAAAGAACAGGCAGAGCCTATTTGTTCAAGGTCATCTGAACGGTATAGAGCATTGTCTAAAGATTTGAACATACGTGAATACAGGGATAGTAGAATTCAAAGAATATCGACGAAACGGATTGATGATCGCTATGGTGCCTCCTTGAACCTAACCTTATGAACAACCAAATATCGGTGCCAGACCTCCTAGGACTCTGAGAATGTATAGCAGTAATAATACTGCTGTAATATAGCTGAAGTACCGGTTTTATGTTGTTTATTAGGTTAGGTTCAGGTTCAATTACAATGGTTCATTAGTAGACATGAAGTTATAGGAAATGCCAACAACATCCAAGAGGAGGAGCGAAATAATCCCTACGTCATATTGATGTATTCGCAGATACACCTACAGGGCAAATAAATCCTGTTCAGCACTGAATAAACTTCGGCAAAGTCCATTAAATTAGACACACATGACAGACCTCAAGCAGGCTTCCATGCGTTGAACAAAAATAATGACCGATATTATTGATATGCTAAAAAAAGGCAAGTCCATGATCGTCAACATTTGTACTAGTGACATACTGTTATTCATCGTCCAGTATTAATGACACCTTCACTAGCTAATCAAATACATTATTAACGTAGGTTGAAGACGATGACATATTTCCTTACGGAAATGCCATCTATGGGATCTTCTGTCGATCCCATTGATGAACATGAATATACAATAAACGAGGCTCTCAAAGGCGGTGGTCAAAGTCAACCATCGATATCTTCCGCCGAACGGAATTCATCCTAAGCATTTCTCTGCTTATTTCACCTGTTCCCATAAATTGCGTCTTCGCAATAAGAAATGGCATGGAATTTTCCTTTTGAGTTGAGTCCAACAGTGATCTGTGGTATAACTAGCATCACTAATGAGACCTATGATGGTAGGTTGATTTAGACCTGCCTGGTGTTTTGAATAACGAATGCTTCGTTTTTGGGTGCTCGTTTCAACTATTTGACTTGTGGTAAAAGTTGCAGAAAAAACATAGGACGAACCTCCTTCGTCGGTGGATGTCGAATAAACAGCATTTGGGGTCTCGTGGTTTGAATCTGCTGTCGATCATATAGACGGCGTATCAAAAAAATATGTAGTCGTTTGTTCCTACTTAGACTTGTCCTTTGAGGATAATCTGAGTCTAACAATTCATTTGTGGTGAATTTCATCAGCTCGGACTTCCATTATCTAATGTTATATAAATTGATTTGAAATCTCTGAAATAACCAATACAATTGAAGATTTGAAAGAATATTTAAAAATAACAAATATATTAAGCAAAAAAAAACCCTGAAATGAATTTACAGTGGAATAAAATACAAGTAAAAAATTGAACAATTAAACAAAAAGAAATAAAATTAATTTCTCAACAGAGACGACACGTAAGTCTCTGTATATGGCGAATGATCCTTGTCCTATGAAACCACTTAAGCACACTCTCCTGCAAGAGTGTCAGCAGCTTCGCTATTTTCCCAGCCAGCAGGGTTTGGAATCTATATCATATATAATTAGTCTTTCTTTCGAGAGTTTTTCTGGAAGGTCCCTCTCAACTTGAATGTTGCTCAGTGAGAGCCAAGTATTTCTAAAGCCCCATGATTATCCGAGAATATTTACATTGACTCACTACCTGACCCGGCAAACATTCTTCTGCCATATAAATTATATTCATAGGGTATCAAAGTTGAAGCCAATTTAAAAAAAAACAAAAAATCATTAATAGAATGTCTGGATAGGTACACCCTAGTCACCTATAGAACTGATTATTTAAAGTCCATCGAAAATCCATGCTTGGCAGTAGACAGACTGAGACCCTTGCAGAGACCTGCGACGAGACCTAGGAAGTAAGCAAATGGATGCCCCGGCATCAAGTTATAAAACTCTTGCAGTGTGTCACTCCCTGAGGAGTAGGTAGATCGAGACTTAAGTGTAGCGATAGCTTCGTGAAAATATCTTCAAAATCAAAGCCGAATCGTCGAATTAATGAAAACACAGGTTAGATAAAATCCTTTTCCACGTTCTAAAATGAGTAGACAAACCTTTTTATACTTTGAATATAGGTAAATACATATGATGTAAATACTGATAGTCAAATTTGTACTCTATTGCTCAATCAGGATTCAAAATTAACTGAAACTATTATTGAAAAACGACGATTTGAATGCTGCAACATACACTTTCTAAAAGTAAATAATTAAAACTATCATTCTGAAGCAAATATTACAGTTGCCGTGGTTATATGGATTGGACTCTATGATGGAGTTTCTAGGATGTAAAACAATACAAGCGATATTCTTCATTTGAACGTCAACATGTAGGTCACCAAACCTACGGTTTTTTCGGATATATTGAAACAGATGCACATTCTAAGATAGTAGATATATCATTAAAAGCAACAGAATATAATTAAATAGTTCAACAGAAAATCAAGAAAGAAAAGGCAGTGAGAACAAGTTATATCAAGACATCCCTTTGCAGGAACTCATCCAAGCTATAATATGTCACGTTCGTCAATAATTCTTTGATATGGTTTTTGAAAGATAAACTATGTGTAGGTCCTTGACATCCTGTGGCAATGAAGTAAAAAGTATAGTGCTGTTATACCTAAAAGATTCCTTGAATGTCGATGTTTGGTGCTTTGGGATAGTTAAGTGTTTAGTTTGTGCTACATAATTATGAGTGACTGACTCCTTATTAAGACTGACTATATTGTGTCTCACATGAAGCAGAGCTTTATAAATATAGATGTAGGGTAAAGTTAATATATAATATTTTGAAAACAAGGCCCCACAACTATCTTTCGGTGCTATGCTAAATATGATCCTGATTTTTCTTTTTCGTGGAATAAACACACGTCTTGCACCAACAGAAGTACCCCACATTAGTATACTTTGTGCCATGTGAGAACAGGCCAAAGAATAATAGACCATCTTGACACCATCTAAATCTATCACCTCTTTGATCTGGCGTACTGCAAATATAGCCTGTTTCAATTTTTTGCACACATCATAAAGGTGAGGCTCCCAAGACAAGGTTTTATCTAAGTACATACCTAGGAGTTTGGCTGTATGAAATAGTTTGATGTTATTCATATTCAATGTCTTCCTCAAGGCGAAACCTAAGTGAGTTATTTTATTTGCATTCAGTTACAGGGCTACTCAGTAGACACTGTCCATTGAGGGGACACCTGAACAAAATAGAGCTGTTCAACGGAGACCTCAATTGCAGACAATGCAACAAAAAGACAGAGACAGCTCGTCTTTTTTCATGCGAATATGAAGTAGTGGATACAGGAAGCAAAAATTTATGGAAAAACTGAATTATGTTCAGAAGCATATGACATGCATCTAGCAAAAAGCCTGTACAAACTGGTACAAGGCACAAGACTATTGGAATGGATGTTATGAAAAAGAAAAACGCAATAAGGCTACGAGACTGCAGTGTTCTCCGGAGACTTAGGAGCAATGGACAAGTCTGATAGCTCCCAATTTGTAGAAAAAAAAAACATCGAAAATGGTGTGTTTCATTTTTAGTCAAAAATATTTAATCATGCGAAATCTGATTTTTTTTCAAAAATAGGGTTATATTTATATTTGGCTTTTTTCAACTGTACGTTGTCGGCTGTTTCTAAAATTGTATAAATAAATAAATAAGATATGTTAGCAATACTTTAAACAGAAGTAACACCAAAGAAACTTTTATGATCGAAATTGAAATTCAAAATTGAAGAATATAATTTGTTCATTTGATTGTCTCATTGCAATGAAGTATAATTATTTTTCCTCAAAATTAAAGAATATTTTTCAATGCAGAGAGATGTTTCAGAAACTTAGTTTTCAGTAGGATTTTGCTACTGCTGCTAAAGTTTTAAAATATATCTCTCACCGTCAGGATGCTTTCAAAAATTTGAGCGAGTTAAGGTAAGACAGAGGTTTTGCTTCTCAACCTGTTATCCCTAGCGTGTCGAAAAATTTCCGAAAAATTCTACTTGTATGCGGATAGGTATTCGCTAAATCTGATGGAAATAGATAACAAAGAAGAAATAACTCACCATAAACAACCCCAGTGAATTGTATTTTGTTTCTACATACCCATCAAAACTTTCGAGTATTATAATCGTACAATCACGAAACCACAGTAAATCGGAGAAGTTCGACATAGATTGAAAATATGTTCACCAGATTAGGCTCATTTTCAAACTCGCACCGTAATCGTTTATAATTATTATGTAGAAAAAATATTGTATAATATTGGTAACTGTGGGAAGTCCAGACTCTCATTAATAAAGCCATAAATGCTTGTGAAATAATTCAATTGTTTTCTGTTTGCAACGTCTGAAAACCGCAAAATTTCCCGGATAGATCACATAGCGAATATTTTGTTACACGACTATTCGTGGAAAAATAAATATATAAAATAATTTAACAAACTGGCATACTTTTTCAAAACTTTCATCAAAAACTCAAGGTTGCAAGTGACATCCGTGAAAAATGTTTTGCCAAACTCCTTTAGACTCATTAGAGTTATTTTTATAAAATACGTAGTACATTTCATTAACTGGGAATAACATGGTAATTTTAAAATGAAGATTATTCGGCTATTGAAAATAATGATGTAGATAAAAATTATCCAAAACGCTTCTCAAACGAAATGTTGATATTGATGAATTATTAATATAGGCCACCCTATCCATCCTCACAAGTGGAGTTTAGAGAAATGAGAAGTTGGACTCAATCATCTATGATAGATAAATATAACCTGAAATCGCATTAACATTTTTCCGATAATCAGCTATCATCCCCGTACAAACGACAACCCTTTAAAGACGAAACTATTGAGAGATGGGGAGTAACAAGGTCTCACATTTGAAGTTATGAATCATTATTTATATCTTCCTAGAAGTTTTCAACTTTTACTATTCAGAATGTTATTTATTCATGTATATCAATAAAATCTCGCAATTTCATAAAATGACTTTAATCTAGCCATTTCATTTATCCCACGAAAAACATTCTCTTGTAAAGTATTACTAAGTCGAGTACACATTTCTTGCACTATAAAGTTACCAGAGCTCATAATGAGCCAAGCTCTTCACGTTAGGGCGTATAGACACGCCTTAACTTTACAAATCCTACCTTGGGCGCAGTCCAGACAAAACGGGCGTGTGGCTAATGTGGTCGGGACATAAACCACTTACGTGTTGAACTACGGGGCAATACCACAGTAAACTTTATACAGTAATCCCACTTCGGTTGATTTTTGGTTTGAATTTTCTACACTCAGACCCAAGAATTGCAGTTTCAGGTCTGCGCAAACGACGAGTTCAAGACAGGCACGCAACCCTTCCATAATTGTCGAACTTCATGGGTTTCACCCAACCTACTGTGGTATATTATTTTACAACTCGTGAAAAAATGTTGAAGGTGGTCTCATATTCCATGATTGCAGGAATATTACATTATATAAGAAGTTGCTGACTAATAGGACATGTTTCATTTAAAATAACTGTTTTTAATCAACGCAGCAACTTTTCGAGGTTGATTAGTATATATCGAGTTGTTAGCTAGAGAAATAGTTGTTTTCTATCAGAAAACATACATAAAGGTATTGTCAAAATGCATTCAGGCTTGTCAGTGATTTTATTGTCAATTTTCACTTGGGTAAAAGCTGAAAACAGCAAAACAATCTATTAATTATCATATGGTGTAAACAATTCATAACTTCCGACTCCGAAATTTCTCACATACATTTACAATTACTACACAATTACTTTTTTACTTCTTCAAGTCCTAAATAGTACTACATAATTCAAAAAGAATAGGCTCTACAGCAGTGGTCGCCAACCTGTCGAGCGCGAGCTACCGGAAGCTCGCGGAGGCAATTCTGGTAGCTCTCACAACGATTTTAATTTTAAAAATACAAACTGCGAAAATCAGAGAAGCTTCCGAAAATTCCACAAAAAAATCTAATTGTCATAATATTAAACATAAACAGCGGCAACGTTGCGGTGAGCGATCTGCCGCTTACGCCATCAAGCTAGAATCGGCTAGAACCGACCAGCCGGACCAGCGCGTTAGTGTTCGAGAACGATCTGGATTACTTTGAACGGGATAAATACGCACGGCGCGGCGACATTGCGCTTAGTTTAAAACTGAACCCGTAACCAACGTCCAGCGGTTGGGTTAGTAGAGAACAACAAAAATAATATTATGGCAAGCAGTTGTAAGAAGGTGAAGACATACCACTTCCATTCGGATTGGGAAGAACAATACTTTTTTACAGAAGTTAAAGATAAAAATGTATGTTTTTTATGTAATATTTCGGTTTCCGTTGCTGAAAAAGGAAATATTGAGAGACATCATAAAACTGTACATTCTGATTTTGAAAAATCATTCCCACTACATTCTGCCACCAGAAAGGAGAAACTGAAACAGCTGAAAAGCAGTTGGACAACAATCAATATTTTCAAGAACAGTCGACAAAAATAAGGCTGCAACTGAAGCATCGTACCGTGTGTCCCAGATAATTGCACAAAAAAGAAACCTTATGAAGACGGGGAAATGATAAAACAGGCGTTTTTAGAAGCTGCTGATTCGTTATTTGCCAACTTTAGAAATAAAGACGAGATAGTTTCAGCTATAAAATCTATGCAACTTTCTGCTAATACAGTGATGAGACGTGTAGAAGTAATGAGCAATGATATTTTTTTACAGTTAAGAACTGACTTAGATAACTGTGTTTATTTTTCACTTCAACTGGATGAATCAACAGATGTCGTTGACACTGCCCAGATGGCCGTGTTCGTCAGGATGGTTTTTAGTGATTTTACGATTAAAGAAGATCTTTTGAAGTTCATTCCACTGAAAGGACACACTACTGGACATGAGTTGTTTTCTCATTTAAAAAATATTATTTCTTCCGAGAAAATTCCAATATCGAAAATGGTAGGCTTGACAACCGATGGCGCTCCAGCTATGGTGGGTTGTGATAAGGGTCTGGTGGCGTTATGTCGTAAAGATGAAACTTTTCCGCAATTTCTCTGTTACCACTGCATTATCCATCAGCAAGCATTATGTGGAAATTTCCTGAAACTAAACAACGTTATGAAACTGGTGGTAAAAATTGTGAACAAGATTAGAGCTCAAGCGTTACAAAGAAGATTATTCAGAACCTTGGCCGATGAAGTTGACTGTCAATACGGGGACCTACTCCTTCACTCTGAAGTCCGATGGTTAAGTAGAGGACGGGTGCTGAAACGTTTTAATGATGTCCTATCTGGCATAGTTCAATTTTTCAAACAACGCGATGAACCGACTCCGGAACTAGAAAATTCAATCTGGCTTAGAGATTTTGGTTTTCTCGTGGACATTACAGAGAAATTAAACGAACTTAATTTGCAGCTTCAGGGGAGAGACAAAGAACTAGCGGAAATGATTTCTGATATAAAAGCATTTATCAAAAAGCTGGAGTTTTGGGAACAAAACCTAATTAACAGCGATGCCAAGCATTTTCCTATTCTTTCAGAAAAAATATCTCAAAATCCATTAGAACCCTATGACAACAAATATCATGTAGAAATAATTTCTACCCTGAAGAATAACTTCAAAAATCGTTTTAAGGATTTCAATGAAATGGCTTTAGTAGCGCAGTTTGTTGTTTCACCCTTTATGGAAATTGATATCCAACAGTTTGCAACTTGTGTTATGCAGAACTTTGGCGAAGACATCGCTGCAACAGAAATGGAAGTCATTGAGTTTCAAAATGATT
>WOGR01001209.1:0-20761 GCA_015342045.1 Leptinotarsa lineolata | reverse complement strand
ATGTGGAACTCCTGATGTAACAAGGACAGATTTGGAAACAAAATTCTTAATTTCAACTAACTGATGTCTATTGTGAAGATAGCTATTCAGCCAGTTTGTTAACCATGACGGAAAGCCATCGGCAGACAATGGGCTTGTTTCATGATTTTTGGTTTACAGTTCATTTGATAGTAATTTCAAATTGAAAAACAGTGCACTTTGTTTCAACATCGCCAAATCGTAAAATTCACGGGGCGTATAAACATTTTCTGATTCATTCGTGATTCAAAGTAAAATCACAGTCACTTTCGACAACTGAATCTAAGAAACAAGTGCAAGAAATGCATTGGAAGGGATAATTGATTATACATGAAATCCAAAAAACACAACACGCAATAAAGACGTTATGTTTGAAATGTCTCCGGCAGTACACATTTTCATTTTGATTTCACGGAAATTTTAATAATGGCAGTGTATATGCCGCCTTAACGTTTAAATTAATGAAAAAATTCTCCACATGAAATAAAATGCACACGAAAACTATGATTGGAAACAACTTCTATGTCTAGAATTAGTATACAAAATCGAAAGATCACAAAATATTTACCTAAACTATGATTTTATACAATACTTGATAATATACAGTTTAATATGCAGCAAAATAGATACCCGCCAAAACCTACCTTTTATAAAAGAAAACGTTCTTCAATTCGGATCTTGTAATGAACATATTGGATTATAACAGGTGTATTCACACCGAGTTGACACCAATAACAACAAAAATGGCGTCTGTCAACACTATATTTCAGTTCTGTGATTGGATATTGAAAACCAATACACTTGGCAACAGCGCTGTACACACGATCAATTTTATTGGTCAACAGACACGCGGCCAATTTAAACTCTTGGTTCTCGAGTTTTTTTTTCTGCAAATATAAAGATTTCTTGGGACCGATTGAGCTTGATAAGTATAATATACCCTTAACTCGATCAGTCTATAAAAATCCAGTATCATTTTCAATAGCATGAAACAAGCCCATTTGCTGATTAATAAATTGTGGTTCACTTTATCAAAAGCTTTACTGAAGTCGGTATAAGCCGAGTAGATTTGACTATGTTGTTCTCGTGCACTAAAAATATCGTTTTGATATAGTAATAAGTTAGTTACACTTGATCTACCGCCTACAAAACCATATTGCTGTTCAGTTATTTAATTTTTACAATAAAAAGAAATATGACTCACTAAGAGTTGTTCAAATAATTTTGGTATAGCAGATAGTTTGCTTATTGGTCTATAGTTTCCAATTTCTTCCTTAGAACCGTTTTCAATTAGGTGAGGTGATAGTCAGTTCAGATGTATATAAAACATTAAGATATCCATAAATTTAATTCTAATTCTCTCCTGATGATATATACTTGGTTTGCAAAACGCGCAGCGAGAGACACTATTTTGTTATGACGTGGGATGAGTATTTTCAATAAATACATTTTATGCCAGAGATTTTCATTTTACCTATCGAAAACGTTCTGGATTTGTGATGGAATTGGCCGATGCTTGATGAAAATCCATGATGATGTATTCAAGTAACACTTTATTATGAGAATCTCATTAAAAACAGGCGTTTGCGTTTCAATTATTCCTTTATTCTGAGTACTTTTATTGATGAATTATAAAAATATAAACGGTAAATGTTTTTTTTTGACAGATGATGAGGACGGAAAGCCTCGAGGACGAGGGTGTCTCTCATCTCGTTGAGTATAAGTCTGCAAGATCACTACCAGCGTCTGTAGGAAACTCCCCGGTTCCTCAAAGACATGTTTGATAATAATTAATATTATTGATAATAATTAATATTAAGTACTGCGATATACAAAATATTCGATTTTGACAGATATCAGAAATGTTTCAGTATATTTTAGAATTTTATGAAGGAATTGACATTCAAATTCATGAAATATCCTAATTTTTAGACAAACACGATATCTAAAAAGATTTTATCTTTTCAATAATATTACCAAGTGAGTAAATAATTTCGAAAGGACATACATTATTGGCTACACAAAAAATCTTTGTAATATAAAAGTTTCTTGAGAGTCTAACCTAAAACTATTTGAAATTGTACTGAATATTTATCACTAATGATAAAAAGATGATATCACGGACGATAGAAGTAAGTATACTATTTCAAAAAGTAGCCAGCTTGTGCTCATATACTAGTAGGTGAAACCTGGATCGCTGTTTTAGACAAAATGAACTCTGCTGAGTGAAAGTAGTAGAGTTAAAATGGAATTTGGTACATTCACTCCATCTTAATCTTGGTAATGTTACAAGGCTGGACACCTGGAGGCTCATTTTTAAAGCTATAAAATATGGCTATGGTGACAAATCATGATGTAGATATTTATATTTAATAATCCTAAGGTGTTTTCTGGCGTTTGGATAAGCAGGTTTGAATTTTCTATCGATCTCATAGATAGCATCTTCATAAGATGCTCAGCTTATCATTTAAGGACAATTGAATACAACAATCTATTTGTACTTTTAGAGTTTAGTCTTCCTCTTGATGAAACACATGTCGAGGTGTTGAAAATAACGGATTGGTATTGGGATAAAACTCCAGTAATATTCTTTAATCCATTCGTAGTTCAGCCTAGTACTACTGATGAGACCTTTGGCAGATCAAAACACTTTGGTGTTGGATAACGAAAACTTCGTTTTTTGGAGAGTTTTTTGTCTTCAAAGGAGGATCCAAATTTTTGAAAGTTTTATTCAAAAATCTTTATTAATTTATAGAAGCAATTTAAACGTTGAATATGCAGTGAATCAGAAAAGATGGTTCCGTGACATTTATAAGAGTGTGTACTCTATCCAGTGCAGTACATATTGTAGTGGAAATATTTCTATGTAAATTTACTACAAAGAAATTGCTTTGAAATTTTGATTTGCTGCAGTAAACCCATAAAGGTTCAAATTGTTATCAGTTTCCAATTTCTGTTTTGGTTGGTTTCCGGGTTTTGCCGTAGTCTTCTTTGCTCCAAACGTTTCAACTGCAACTGCGGCAGTCATCATCAGTGATGTGGTCGAAGTACTCTCCTTGACGTGTCAACTGAAAACTTAAACCAAAGAAGACCACGGCAAAACCCAGAAACCAACCAAAACATTGACTCCAGTCATAAAAGCCTACTTTCCTATATTAGTTTCCAGTTTCGCTTGTACGGTACTTTCTCTGTAAACTAATTTTCGAAAATAATTGAAATATTGTTAAAATGTTGGATGTTGAGAATTAAGATTCCCACCATTTATGACCTCACCTGAATGCTTGATGAGCAAAGGACATTACATTTCAAAAACTAAAAAAATTGTTTAAACTTCAAATCTCAAGTTGAACTTCCTCAGTACATATTGTAGAAATAAGTATTTGGAGGAGATACAAACAAAATAAATCACCACCTGCATTCTTGGATATCTGTCAAAATCGAAAGCATTTCATTACATTTTACCAAATCATTACAAAAACAAACATATTCCTTCGTAGTATTATTAAACCTGGTATTTATGAAATGTCTTCCCCAAATTTGCCTTAGAGATTTGCATGTAACTCCTCTAGTTGGACCTGTAACTGATGGAATTAGTAATTTTTTGAAATATCTACAAACATTAAACATATCTCAAAAATTTGTTTGTTTGGTGACAGCTGGCAATTATGTACCAGTAAGTATTTAAGATAATTTTATATTGGTTCAATCTTTGAGGATAGACCTGTGCTCAGAATGTAATGAAAATAAGGATAAATGTTATTTATTTTTCTTGGTCAGTTTGGTGCAGATTGTCATAATAATTATTTCATGTGCAGACATTCCATTCACGAACATTCTCCGACAGAATAATTTTCCTAAAGTATAAAATAATTCAATTTGATAATTAAAAAGGACAAGGGAGCAAAATAAGCCTTACTTTTATATGAATGAGTGGGTTCATCCTCAAAGAAATGTTTTTTTACATCTTTGGAATTTAACGTATTTCTAGAGTGCTACCGTTGATGATGAAGGCATTTAAAGATGGAAAATCATATAGAATTTAGAAAGTAATTGTTCAAAACGTGCCAAATGTGAAAACGTATATTTCAGGCGTCTTGAATCGCTGCAAGGTTATCATCACTGTGTGTAAAATGATAGGATTATAGATTATTTTCAAATAGAACTTGTCCATAAACAAAATTGCTTGTGCAATCTAACTTTTGTGATGCGGATTATGTTTCAAATTTCCCAAATATTTTGTTGAAAAACGTCAAATTCAAAATCTTGCAGATATTTTGAAGTCGTTTGAAATAGAATGTTCCGATAATAATTCTATAATTTCTCGTCTGTGAATTGTTTTTGTATACTAAATATTTATCTATACAGTATTTATACTAATACCGTTACCACAGATGTAGATAGGTTTTAGAAAAATTTACAAATTGACCAAATAATTACCTATTTATTCATTGTATGTAACACGTGCTAAAATAAAATTATTGTAAATTGTTGTTATTTATACTAAGAAGGGGATAATTTAATGAAGTACATCACGACAGGATTAGGGTCTAATTTTATTACTTGGATGCTTGAAATGGTCATAGTCCAGAGAATATTACTAATCATGTGTGGGATAATTGAATTCGTTTCATACCAATATTTGTATTTCAAGTAAATAGTAGTATTTATTATAAGGAATTCATTTTTTTGTAAAATAGATATGTTGAATTATTTAATATACCTATGTATTATGCTTTTTTTCAAACTGTCATTAATATTTTGAAGTATTTTTATTAATATACAAAATAAAAATTATTGCAATTGAAGGTTTTTTTTAATTTATTCGATTCTCAGTGAAAATATTGTGACTTTCCTAAGGAAGAGAAAAATTGAATTTTCGTTGTGAAAGTACTTACCAAAATAAAACGTGTATGATTTATTTTTTCAAAATCGTTTTTTTTTTGTTTTAAATTCATTTCCAAAAGTTGATCATTACACAAACTTGGAAAGATTGAAAATTATACCAAAAAATTGAAAATTTATGTTCTCAAAAATATACAAGGTGGTTAAAAATTCACAATTTGTCATTTTTTGTGACACTCAGAATGAATAATAATAATTTATTTTCCAAGAAACATATAATGTTTATACTGGGGAAAAAATAACACAAGAAAGTTCGTCTAGTTTGCTTAAATAAAAATGTATGAATATATAAAATGATGATAATAATATACCAGTTTAGTTCATTCAAATATTGACACAACAAACATTTTTTTAATGAAACAATTGTAATATAAATCATGCCCTGAAGAAAGTAACGCAGTCCGCCACTGGTAGCCGTAAGCCATATGTGACGTGGCTAGGAGCGCGCTCGGCCCGAGTGAAGTTTCGCGAATTTTCGATGATTATCGCCTGCATTCTACATATGTCGAGAACACCGTTACCGTCGTTCGGTGGAAGTCCAAGAAAAAATCTAGCACGTTCGATTACCAAATATAAGCGTTATCCGCTCGCCTATCAGTCTAGTCTAGTGCGAGTACAGTGCGGTACACGAAGCGATATAAAAAGGCGATAGACTTTCAAATAGTTTTAGTTGAAGTGTTTTGTTATATGGAAAGTGAAATAAAGTTAAGTTTGATTAATTTTTAGTGTAGTCAATCAGTATTGAACCCATTGTAAAAAGGTAACAATATCATAAAATTATGTCACGATATATGATGGGTTGTTTTTCCGAGTTTTATTCCTTGTTCTGCGTTTTTTATCCTCACGAGGATCATTTGCCATCTTATGGTGATGTCTGGAGTTTGGACCTATACTAGGTCCAAGAAAAGAAAAAGTATAAAATTCCTGGAATTCAGCTCGATTTTAGATTAGATTGTAGATTCATTGACTACTTTGTCAGAAAATATTTCAAGATAATGAGTCATCACTATTGCTTTCAAGGCTAAAGTTCACTCAAGAATCAAATATGGTTTAATGTTTTGAGATACATTTAAATTACACACGAGTTAATTTTTTTAATTTTTCAACTGTGAATATTTCCAATAAATGATGACCATTTTTTATTCTGTGATAAAACTATATGGCGGAATTGGCGGGATGATAGCACGCCCGCCTCACGATCGAAAGGTCGTGGGTTCGATTCCAACCTCAACCAGATATTTTTCTCGAGAAAATTTCTATGGTTGAAGCTTGGATGATTCTGCAACCGTGCCATCCGGCACTGAATCAGTGTCTAGAAAAAGGAATCAATCTCATTGAAATGATACCCTCAATTTTACTGAGATTCGGATTGGGAAAAATAGGATTGATTTCCGACATTCGAATGGCTTTTCTTCAGATTGGCTTAACTTCTACGGATAGATACATTCTGCGCTTTCTGTGGTTTGATGAAAATGGGGAATTTAAACCGTTTCGACATGATCGTGTTGTTTTTGGAGTTACCTGCAGTCTATTTTTGCTCGGTGCGGTAATAGAGTACCACTTGCAAACATTTTTAGAGTCAAATACTAGCTCACCATACTTGAAATCTACTATTTTCAAATTGCTGCAGAGTTTTTATGTTGATAACTGCGTGTCCAGCTTAGATAGCGAAGAAGATATGAAAATCTTCATTGATGAGTCCACACTTCTTTTCGAGGATGCCAAATTTGAGCTACGAGGATGGGAGCACACAGTTCTTGATAACACTGAATTAGCAACTGAGTTGGCCCCAGTTTTGAGTCTCAACTGGAATAGAAATTTGGACACTCTGGAGTTGAATTCTGATTGGTGTAAAGATATCGACATAGATTTGATATCCAAGAGTTATTTTATCCTTTGCTCAAAGACTATTCGATCCTATTGGATTTTCTTGTCCAGTATCATTATGTCCCAAATTACTTTTGCAGAAAACTTGGAATGATAAGATTGGATGGGATACGGAAGTGAATTACGAAATCAAATCTAGTTTTTTGACTTGGGTGAAAGATATTCCTTGTCTTATGCATCTTAAAATTCCTAGATGTTTGGTCACGTCTGACAGACGATGGAGTTTACACGTATTTTGTGATGCATGTCATTATTCTTATGCAACAGCAATTTTTTTAAGATCTGAATCCAGTCAAGGAGTTAATGTACAGTTGGTTCAAGCAAAATCTCGAGTTTCTCCTATTAAACCAATGACCATACCTCGTCTAGAATTATTGGCAGCCACGATTGGAGCAAGATTATCGAAGACAGTAACTGAAAATATGTCACCGGATGTACCAGTTTATTGGTGGACTGATTCGACTACTGTCTTGGCATGGATTCAGAGAGAAGATTATTGGAAACCTTTTATATGGAACCGAGTGAAAGAAATACAAAAACTTACCAAGAAGGAAGCATGGTTTCATCTTCCAGCCGATCTTCCTCCCAGAGGATGTTCTCCAAAACATTTTATTGAATCGAGATGGTGGGAGGGTCCTACATGGCTTAAAAAATCTTCGGACAATTGGCCCGCACAAAATTATATTGTCGAAGAAGATATGGTCGATATAGAGAAAAGAAGATATATTACTTCTTCAATATCATTTTCTAGACAAGATTATTCTTGGTATCATGAGCGATTTTCTGGACACGAAAAAATTATTAGAATTTTATGTTGGATACGAAGATTTATTTTCAACTGCTCGCATAAAAATGAAAAGAATGAAGGTCAACTGATGCTGCAAGAATTGGTTTCTTCCGAAAATTACGTCATAAAATTGATACCTTTGAAGGAGTAAATGATTCTAAAATCAAGACGTTATGTCCATTCAAAGACGGTGAAGGCATTATTCGACTCAGGACGAAAATTTTCGATCGAGATTTTCGAGATTTTTGTTTTCCTTCCGTTTTATCCTATGGACATCCTGTCGTTCAGAAACTCATTCGTGGGCAACATTTGAAGAATTCACATGTCGGGGTACAGGGCCTACTTGCTATACTGAGAGAACGCTTTTGGGTACTTAAAGGGAAGAAAGCAGTCAGATCCATTGTGTCCAAATGTGTAATACGCCAAAGATTCAACAGTAAATCTATTGAAGTTCCCTCTGTGCCACTGCCAAGAGATAGAGTTCGTAATGCGTTCGTTTTCGAAGTAACAGGAGCCGGTCCATTATTCATTAAATCAGGAAAAAAAGTTTGGATTTGTTTATACACCTGTGCTATCTATAGGGTGATACACTTACAATTGTTGTCATCGCTTTCCACAGATTGTTTTCTACAGTCACTGAGAAGATTCATTTCGAGACGAGGCAGGCCCTCCATTATTTATAGTGATAATGGAATGAATTTTGTGGGTACTGAGAATGCTTTGAGTCGATTGGACTGGGAGAAGATGTCAACATATAGTTTAGCATAGCGTATACAATGGAAGTTCAACCCTCCAACAGCTGCATGGTGGGGCGGTTGGTGGGAGAGATTGATAAGAATTGTTAAAGACCTTCTACGTAGAGTGTTAGGGAAAACATCTCTGTCACACGAGGAACTTCACACCATTCTTTGCGATAGTGAGTCGATAGTTAATTCTCGTCCACTAACATATTCTAATGAAGATTGCAGAGATTAAGTTCCTTTAACACCTAAAATGTTTCGGCAAGAAATACATGAAGTTGATGTTCCAGATATAGATGTCACCGAAGCAAACGATCTGAGGAATTATCTGAAATATAGATTGAAATTGAAAGAATATCTTCGACGAAGATTTAGAATTGAATACTTAGGCCAGCTGTAGATGTTTTCGGATAGAAAAAATATCAAAGGTTGCAGAGAAGGAGATTTTGTTTTGATTGGAATGGACAATGTTAAACGACTAGACTGGCCGTTAGCTATCATAGAAGAATAAATACCTGGGCGAGATGGTAATGTTCGCGTTGTTCGTTTGAGAACAGCCACAGATACTTTATTGAGACCGCTTTAAAGAATTTTTCCTCTGGAAATCAATTGTCTAGAAGATAAAATGGATTTGAAAGAGGCACTTAGGATCAAAGAACAAAAAGGAAAGATTCAGCAGAAGAGAACGAAAGATCCCAGGGAACCCAATAAAGACGAATCTCTATCCAGACCTGACGATGAATCTGTTGTAGTCACGAGGTGTGGTAGAAAAGTTGAACCCCCATCAAGGTTAACAATGTGAAATTTGAGTTGAGTCACTCTTCTGAGAATTTGTAACTCAAGATGGGAGTATATTGTGAATCGTCTTACAGTTTTTATAGGAATAATATTGGATCATTCTGTATAATTATCAGTGTTGAAATGTAATGTTGAATTTTTAGTAATGTCAAGATTGTCATAATAAACCAGAACGTTTTATTGATTCTAGTATTTTATTCAAGCTATTCCATCTCCATATGAAACGTTTTCACTCACCGAGTAGGTATTTTTCGAAGACGAATAGGGAATGTTTCATGGAAATGAGTCAAAATCATCTCGAAATTTCAAAACTATCCTTAAATATAGGGTGTTCCATTTGGAAAATCTGAGTTTTGGCCCATTTTAAGATCTTCAAAATTAGTCATCGTATTCGAACACCTTGTATAAGACAATGTAATTAGGTATTTTGACGAATAGATAATAAATTTGTTTATGAATCCTATCCACTTTTGAATTTTATATGGGAATCACTCGAGGCCGATTACCTAGTTTTCTTGAGTTTGAGTAAACAGATGAATATCTCGAGAACGGTTTATTTTTGGTATAGGGTGTTTCACATTAGAATTATGTATTCAAAAATGTGTACATTTGAATTAAGGAAGTTGGTACCAACTTCCGGTATAACCGGAAGTGTTGGGAAAACGCCATTATTTTCATTCGATAAAGCATATTAAAAAACCTATACTTGCCAAGTTTCAGTATATGAATTATATTATTTTCCATAGTACGGCCTTTGTGTATTATATACAAAGGTACGGCTAACCGACCCGCGATACGGCGTGGTTGTTGTAGGATTTGTTAGTGCGGCGGGATAATTTTGAAATTTGGATAAGTTTCCTACGGGTTGTGAGGACAAAAGTAACAGAAGAGGGATATGACAGCTTTCGGTGTTTGGATGATTGAAGAATAGAGAGTCCATTAAATAAGTTTTTTTAGCAATTAAGAGACAAATTCAAAAACAGAATGTGAGATTGGTCGAAACAGACAAACGAGTAGGTATAGCTGAAAAATAAAAGGAATAATATGGTGCAGAATATATACAGCAAAGTAGGGTTAGCTTAAGAAACGGAGCATGATTAAAGAATGTACAGTATGTACACTGTACAGAGTGCTCAGCACTTGTTTAACAACGTAAAGGAACACAGAAGCCATTAAATTTAAAGGAGAACATTTTTTATGAGATATCAATTTTGTGGAAACATTCCGAAAAGATGAAATATACTAACGTCAATAAAAACTTTTTCCAAAGATGAAAGGAAAAAGTCCATCCCAAACAACTACTTTCAAACATATGAACATTATATTACACGGAAATCATTTTTTGAACCCGAATTGTTTTTATACACCAATCAAGTCAGGATCCAAAAAATTTTTCTACACAAGATTCAATTATCTAATTGACAAATAATATTTATGATTCGTCAAATAATAAAATTCAACTATCGGGATTCATCTAGATCTGACGAAAGCATTTGATTCTGTCAGTCATGAGTTACTTTTGAGGAAATGAACAAATATTGGTTTTCCGGGAATGACCCAAAAATTGTTAGAGTTATCTCAGAAATCAAAATTGAAAACAATTGAGGAGAGATACATACGTATAAGGAAGTAACTATTCCGAAATAATAATCTCACTCAACTACCTACACAGTAGGCTATGGTCTGCAAGTGATTTATTTGAATAATTTCAGCATGGTCCTGCTGCTGGATGAACGACAAACATCTACGAGACTAACTTCTGTGAGGTATTTGGCATAGATATATCAGATATAATTCAATATCCAGCCTGGAAGTAGTTGTTTACCGACAGACGTTTACCAGAGCATAATGTGTAGGTAGTTGGGAGAGATAAATATTTCGAAATATTCATTTTCTTATGAGTTATCTCAATAATAGAATACAAGTTCAAATTGAAAATGATTTGGGTGATACAAAATTGTTTCAATATGACATTCCACTAGGCACCGTTATAGGACCTTAATATAGTTGAAACTTGAACTGAATTGAAAACTATTATTTTAGATGATTTCAATAATATTAGTTAGTTGTTTGACAATAACTTTTTAACAATAAATTTTGATAAAACAAAATATCTTCCGTTCACTCCCTATGAAAAGTCATAATCTAACCTTATGCCCTTTTAAAATTACCAATAATACACAAATTCTTGAGAGCGACTGTGTCAATAATCTTGGAATAATGATTTGATAGAGATCTAAAATGAGACCATCAAATAAATTATATTGTAAAAAAATAACAAATCTTTCTAAAATTTCAATGTGTAAAACAATTCAAAAAAATTAATTTACGTGAGATTCTTTATTTTTCTTCTTTACAATCTTAGATGATCATGGTGTGTAGGCTTTCACAGCCGGTATCTAACAAATTGTCCGAAGTTTACGGGTTTATTAGCCGTGGTATGGTAGAGAGATCAAGACATGTCTGCAAATCGAAAGGACTTCAAGAGGAAATGTGTCATCATCTCACGAAACAAACCTGATTTTGATTTTCGTAAGCTCCAGTACAAGAACCGCCCACTCAGAGTGAACAACTCGAAATATCATGCGAAGAATATAATTAATGAAAGAAGTAAAATTTCACTTACGTAGCACTCTGTCATCCTCACTGCCAGGCATTCGATGTTTCGCCGTAAGACACTTGCCTCATCGGCTCTTCAGTAGCAAATATGGATAATATTATAGAAAAAACTCAATTTGTTCATAAAACTACGATATTTTTGACACGGAATGGGTTGAAAACGCTGTAGGAGTGTCCTCAAAAAAGTTAATAACAAATACTTCATCTTATCCCTGGACGAGCAAAGAAACAAAAGAAACAATTGGAGACAACAGAACGAAGGAAAATTCGAATGAAAATTTGGATGTTCGAAGCAATTTCATGAAAAAACAGAAAAAAATTACGGGAACACAAGTTTACTTAAAATTGGAAGTAAAAGAAAATGCCAGGAGATCATATATTCAGTTAGGAATCCGGCTGAGGATGTAATGGAACAGGGACGGAAAGATTGGAAAGTAGTCAAGAATAGAAAAAAAAAGATTCAGAAAAAAACGTCTATGGGAAAATGTTGACACTTACTGTCAAAGGAGTACGAAAACTGAAATCTTTGCACGTATGCAAAATAAATAGGAATACCGCACCCGAGGAACTAACAAATGTTTTAAAAACACGTTTTCCTGATGTTGAATGTCAATCATTAGCTGCCAAATTTCCGGATCGCTACTCGTCGTTTAAGGTGACTATTCATGAAAAACACTTTGAGCGGACAATAAATCCTCAAATCTGGCCGGTGGAATCTTGTGTCAGCGAGTTTTTTCACATGAGACCCAATACGACGATAGAAACTTGCACATGGTTAACAGTTTGAGTTATGATTTTTCGAATTCAAATGAATTGAGCGTTTTCCATATCAATATTCAATGCATATCAAATAAAATCATTGAGATAAATATATTTTTAAGCAAGTACGCTTTAATGTATTTTGTCTCTAAACACTGTTTAAGAGAAATTGATCTCAAAGTAATAAACTTATCAGGTTACTATTTATCCAGTTACCACTGTAGATAAAAAAAAAATACATGGAGTTGTTGCGAGTTTTGTTAAAAAAATTATTATTTCTAAACTTCTCAATTTTAAGGAATTTTGTATCGATTTGGATATAGAAATATATGGCACCGTTTCGGGTGTACACATAGTTACTTTTTGTAAATTTTTATAGATCTTATAATAAAAATTTCCAAAGTTTTATTAATACATTCCAAGCGTGTCTACAAAAAATACTGAAAAAAAATAAAGTGATACATCTCGGTGATTTCAATATAAATTTTTCATGAATAACATGTTATTTTTCAGAACTAATAAATGTATTGAAATCTTCTGATATGACTACCACATTCGAAGAACCCACAAGAATTTCCCTAGACACTGCTACATGCATAGATATCTTAACTTATATTCCTGATGACCTTTTTGTGTCACGTATTCTTGAACCTTGTCTATCGGATTACTTGGGACAATATATGCTGAGTGAATTTACAGTTATATTGAAAATGACACAATTTATAGAAGAATACTTTCTTTTTCAGCTATAGACTCATTTGAAGGCGCCCTTGAATGTTTCAACTGAAGTATTTTCGAGAACACGGATTGATCTCTAGATGCTTTGGGTGAACTTCTTATGGAGGTATTGAACGGCTATGTGGTCGAAATGTTTCCTTTGAGGAGTCAGTTGGTTCGATGATGAATTGCGCTCTTTTACGCAAAGATTACAAAAAGTCTATACAACTGGCAAAACGAGAATCGTTTAAAAGTTTTTTGATATGTTCTCCATATGTTCTGGAGGATAATTATGAATGTAATAGGAGACCTTCGAGGGAGGTTTATGAACTGTATTCGGAGAACGACTTTAAGATTATTTTGTCGACATTGTAGATTGTCTCATTTCATCTCTTCCTGAAGTATACTATGAAGCGACTGATTTCTTGAAAAATCTCCTTCGTATTGTTTCCCACCACTCCGAGGAAAGTAATGGAAAGTATTTAGTCTCTCAAGAACTCTAATTGTTCGAACTATTTTGAGCTCAACAATGGAATCATTGCCAGTATGATTGCGTACCCATTATCCCTATCAATCAATGAATGTTTTGCTCATGTAGTTTTTCCTGCAATATTAAAAAAAATATGTAATCTTACCTCTTTTGAAAAAAGGAGACCCTCACTATATTGACAACTTTCGACCTATTTCGATAATACCTATATTTGGAAAAGTTATCGAGGTAATTGTCGAAAGCAGATTAATAACATAATTAGGGGCTGTCCTGGACAATTTACATTTAGAAGAGAAAATTCTATAATCAATGCTATTTTGAATATCATATTCAGTGTAGTGGCATATCCAAGTCTGCAAGTAACTGGTTTTTTTCAAATAGACTTCTCCTTAACTAGGGTAAAAATAAAAATCTTATAGTTTCCACAGATTCAGCCTTGGGGTTGAGTTACATGCGATCCATATAGACAATACATTGAATTGGTCATTTCATATTGACAAACTGGCCGAAAAATTATCAAGAATAATATTTATCATTCGTAGACTAAAGTAATTCACCGGTATCAGAGCGGTCAAATCTTCTTACTTCCAACTCTTCTATAGTCATATAGTATACGGCATAGTATAAGGGGGGATTTTTGTCATTTCAAAAAAAATGTTTGTATTGCAAAAAAGAGTTATACGTCTGATATCTAATGCCAATTTCACAGATCATTGTCGCTCACTTTTCAATCATCTCAAACTTATACTGCTTCCTTCAGCTTTTATATATAAAAGATTAATTGAAATTCATAAAAATAGGTCAAACTACATTTTATAATCGCAAGAGCATGAACATCCAACGAGATCAGGAAATCTGATAGGAACTGAGAGATTCAGACTAAGCACCTCATAGAAAAAATCGTTGAATTTGAAATTCTATAATAAATTACCATGTCACATGAAACAACTCATTTTGTATTGTTTCAAGCAAAATCACCGTTTTCATTCCACAGATGAATATATGTTATACAACATAGATAATTCGTGTGACTTCGAGTGAGTAACGATTGTTCTCATTTTCAACCTGTGTTATTGATAACTTGTTTATTTTGTGAAAATTCATGATCACTTCAATGAGATGAATATGAAAATACTTTTGTTTAATTTCCACTAGGTATTTTATTCTTACGACCGGTTTCGAAATCTAACCCATTATCAAGTATAAACTAACATTTTGAAATCTCAACATCGGGTTATATGAGGTTACAGGTAGACTGGAAAGCGATGTAGTTATTGAATAAGGGTGCCAACTATGAAATTCGACACTGGACATTATAGAGATTACCGGGGTTGTCAAACTTATAAATTCAAGAGTGGAGACCTACATAAATCGAGTTACTCGTTTAAGGTTATATCTTTCGGGTTTTTGATTGATTTATTAATTTCCATGGCTTCCCACAAATTATTTTTCTTCCCTTTATTACATGTGTGTAGAAGTTTGAGATTTTCTTTACTTATCGTGTGTTTTGATTCTTGAAGATGTTCAAACATTGTAGAGTTTGTATTTATGTACCCATTGTAATAAATTCAGATATATTACAATTCATGTGTTTCGTGATATTTATCTCTCAGAAAACATCATTAATATTTGTGTAGTCTCAAAAAGATAAAAAAGTAGAAACCAGTATCTCAAACTGAAAGATACATCAACTATACACATGTATTGTAATACATAGCTGAAATTAATATTACAGTAGCTATAAACGACGATGAAAATATCGTATATAAAAAATTAAGTTGATGATGAAATCTAATGAACGAAAAGTTGCATTGCAAATTGGTTTATATCAAATTATAACAAATATAGAACAATATTGAAATTTTTCTGCCTTTTTTTCATATCATACATACATCATACATACATCCCGTTCATTTTTTTGTTGCATTCAATAAACGGGATGCCTCCGAATTTTTTGAAAATTCTGATGAGCATAAGAATTTGTTTGGCACAACCAGTCAGTACATTGTTGAAAATATGCTTACAATGTATTTCTTCATATCGAAGATCCATATAGTACTCACCAACATATTCAAGACGAACCAATTGAGAAAAACAATTCGCATTTCTCCAAGTTTAACCACTACATTCATATCAGATACATCAGTTTTAACAGTCGAATTATTGAATACTATCTGTGTTGTAAGTGCTACTCCTTCAGTACCCGACAAAATCTAAAAATAGCAAGAGTTTATTTTCAAGCAATAAAAAAATTAAATTTTCTCACCAATTTATGAAGTGTATTTGGATTTAAATCCATAATGGAGATTTCTTGCAGAATTGAATTGATTTGGGTGTAAGAATCTTTAACAACGACAGTAGTATCAATTCCTCTAATTGCCCAAGATGAAATGTAACTTATATCAGTTCCAAACTTTATTTCCACTTCTTTAAGTATTGCCATTAATTTGAATTTTATTGTGGCGACCACAACGGGTAATTTCCTTCTTGCTTCTGAAAATTAGAAAAGCTGCAATAAATCTTGAACAGTGAAATTTATATCTTCATACTTTTTTTTTGTCCAATCAGATGTTCACTGGTAGAAAAAAGCTGTTTATCAGATTTTGCAGACACAATCCTGTTTTTGTGGCTACTTAGAGTAAGTAGATTCACCTCATCTTGAATGTCCGTTGTAAATCGTATCACCGAAAGGAGCCCTTCTTGATGAAGTAGAATATTCAAAATTTCAAAATTCAATGACAAACATGATTCGCATGACTTGTAAGTCGAATGTAGTTCTGGGCATTTTTCATTTACCTAAAGCAAGTGAAAAAGTAAATTATATAGAGATAAATAAAAACAATATAATACGCCGACACAGTAGGTGTTTTTGTTTGAAGGTGGTTGACAATGTTTCCTTGTGAACTTCTTTAGTTCAGACTCCCATTGTCTAATTTGATATAAAATGATTTTAAATTCCTGAAAAAACCAATACAATTTAAAATTTAAAAGAATAGCTGTAAAAAACAATTATATTAAGCATAAAAAACCCTGAAATGAAATTACAATGAAATAAAATACAAGCAAAAATTGAAAATTTAAACAGAAAAAGAAAATCGTGAATTAACTTGACTTGAAATCTCTTGATTTATTTATCATTTCTTCTTTTGTGTAATTGTTCAATTTTCAATTTTCAATTTTTTGCTTGTATTTTATTCCGCTGTAATTTCATTTCTGGGTTTTTTTGCTGAATATAATTGTTATTTTCAGGTATTCTTTTTAATTTTCAATTGTTTTGGTTTTTTCATGGATTTCAAAATTTTGTATCATGTAACATACATATATTTTTATACATCATATCATTCATACATATATGTCGATATTTATGAAAAACAAGTGCTTTGCACTTATCCTAAAATCACTTTATTCATTCACTCTATATCTTGTTACTTGCCTGAATCTGTATTTGTATTTATCTATTGTGAATAAAGTTATATTATTAATAATATTAGACAATGGAAGTCCGAACTAATGAAATTCTTAGTAGGTATTAATTAGGTTGCAATTTAATGAATAGTTATTTGAAGAATGTTTGTTTTCAGTGAGTTTGTCAATGTTTCGCCATCACAATTTGTTTGGCATCTTCAGGAGTACAAAGATACCAATTACTTATTTAAACGAGATGTTGGAATACTCACTCAAAACGAACAAAACAATCGTGAAAATATATTCATCTAATCACGACCCGACAACTCTATGAAGAATACTGTCTTGCTTAGATGATCGAAGATAACTACATCAGATTCATTGCTCGTACATCCCTGAGGTTGATGAATGAATGATTCCAATGAATTCGGTAGATACTTCTCATTCAAAACAATGGGTTCAATATCCCTTGTAGCGTAATAAATTTCATTTTAGATTCCAAAATCAATTTTCAAAATTGTCTGAAACTTTGACTCTCACTAGATACAGTTTTGAAACGAAACTTCATTCAATTTAACCAAGAGTTTTTTATTAAAATCTGGCTTAGCAATGGATTCAAATATTACAAAATACTATTCTATTATAGATATGCAAATGACATCATAATTGAAGGGGCAAGTGGAAGAAGGAGTTATGTTACAAATATGACTTTATGAGATATATCGGCTTTAGTAAAACGTTTCGGCATTTTTTAATTGGAGATAGTTTTATAATTCGATTAGTGTAATAGTAAAGACTACACTGTGCTTCTTTTTTTAGGATTTAAAGCTTCTTGCTATTATACCATTTTTTGATAAAAATCTCATTTCATACGTAGATAGCCCCTTTTTCCATTCCTGGCATAAAGGGACTGGGTGAAATAAAAAAATGTAGAAAGTGTTAAGTACTTTAATAACAATAATCCAAAATAACCATACAATCCCTAAGAATCTCCACGAAGTTCTCATAAGTAAAAACTCTTCAAAACTTTAAAATATAGAAACACATAAAAAATGATAAATAAGAAATGAATCATGAGATTTACTTGGCACGCCGTCTTTGTTGCTTTGAGGTGTCGATTTCTTCACCAATAATATTTTCATAGAACCCCCTATGTTCTTCTGAGATAAAAGGTAACTGCTCCCGAATATTCTGAATTTTTTTCTTAGAAATATCTCCTGTTTTGTTATGGATTCTGGTGAATTCAAATTCTGTAGGAGGCGAATAGTTTTTAGGCGGGTTATTTTTGAAAAGGGAAACTTTTTTAAAGGGCGTATACTCATCGCAGGATTCTTTGTAGAGGTAGCTGCCGAACTCCTCCATTCGTATCCATTTTATACCATCCCTAAATGGAACTTTCTCATTCAATAGGTTTTTCTTTTTATCAACCAATCCCATTTTATTTGGTAAACTATCCACATCACGAAAATATTGCTCCATATCATTAATAACCGACTATTTTGTGCATGCAGATTTGATTATTCGTCTGTACTGGTCAGAGGTGACTATAGTACTATGTCTTCTGAGAACTTTCTCAATCCGGCCAAAATCTCTGTCGGAGTCTAGATAAGTGTGGCCCACTTCGGGAAATTTATGATCGATAACTTCAAATATACCTTTCAATAATAGCAACTGATGAAAGCAAATCATGTGGAAATTCTTGTTTTGACCAGAGCAGGAGTCCGACCACACTGTCAGTTTTCTTCTTGTTTTCACATTCTCGCAAGTCTGCGCAAAATTCCATAAGCTGCTTACAACTTCCGCACTACCCCTACTGGCTACATCTTCGGTCCAGGTTTGCATTATCGATTGGTGGCCCTCAGTGGTGATGCAGTGGATGCCCAAATTATAAAACTAGATTTTTCGTAAGTAGAAAGCTTTTGAAGTGGTGATTTTGGGCAAAGGCATTGTCTGCTGCAGATCGACCGTTATGTAGCATTCATTTTCGTCTTTCAATGCCCTTTCACGATCCTTGGACATCAAGCCAAAACCCAATTTCACATTATCTTTGTGTTCTTCAGTTGATTGTCCAGAGTCGCATTTGCTGCATGTATCACTTTTCGGACTGCTGAACGACAAATTAAACTTAGTGGAGAAAATTCGCGAATATGTTGATTTTTTTATCAAAAAATTTTCTGGCATGTTCTGTTCCTCACAGTCTTCAATATATAATTTATACATGAGTGACATGTTCATATTTGGGGCCAGATATCTTTTATGTGGATTACTGTTACGGGAATAATGTGATTGTTCTGTGGGAAATTTATTAATATGTGAGATAATGGCTTGCTCTACAGCCTCACTTATTTTGTGTGGTCTGTTCATATGTCGACCCTGTTTATCTGGGAATGGAGCTGATTGTCCAGTTTTTAGTTTACTCTTGATAATGTCGACTTTTTTACGGCTGATTTGATATAATGCACAGAAGGCCTTTTTACAAACATAAATTTGCTGATTATCCAAAACCAGTGAGTACTTATATGAATGAGACTTATGCTTCACAGCATTTTTACGTTCACGAGAAACTGCCTTAGGAGTAATACATCTAAATAATAAGGCATTTTTTGAGTTTACATCAAGATCATAAAAATCATCTAGTATTGATTTCCGTTTGTCGGCGTTGAATTTGTTACTGCATTTCAGTCTGCATTTTTCAGTGCATAAACAGCCTGAACAAAAGGTTTCAGGAGCTACAATATTCCTTTTACTTGAAATATAACTCTGTTCCTTGTCTCTGCAGAGTTTCGCCGCATGTCTCTTCCACGAATCCGGGTTTTTGGTTCGTATCTTTGAATTTTTTGATTTTATGAGAAATGTTTTGATTCTTTTTGTACCTCTAGTAGTTATACCCTGTTCAGTGTTCCGTATTTCCTTACCATCAATAACAGAAGAAGGATTCATTGTTATATTCATATCATCTTCCGCTTTTGATTCCGTCCGTGTATTTTTACTTTCTGGTTTTAGCCGACTTGGTTGATCGAGATCTTCATCAGAATCACTTCCTGATTCGGATGAGTTTGGTTGGTAGTCGCTACCACTAGACTGGTAGTCATCGTGAGACTCAGAAAAAACTAAAATTGAAAATCATCGATAAGCATACTATAGAACCGATTCTGGTTTATTATTTTGGTTTGAGATATCAAAATGCAATAAACTGATCTAATCTGACGTAGTTATGGCCCTATTTATATCAACTTGATTTCAAATTACTTAATTTAAATAAAGAAAGAGTTTTACATCTTATTTAAGGACACTTAATGAAAAATTATACACTAATTTTTAATATCCATCCATTTATTCACTCATAATAAAATATCATTCGTATGAATAGATAGTGAAATAAAAAATATGTACCCTGTCATCAGTTGAATGGACTGTTGATGAAAAATGATAAGAGTAAATGTTTATTTCAATCGTGACTTCGAACTTTTATAATAATTTGAGTAGATGTATACAGCCGATTTTGGGCCTCCCCCCACCACTATGACGTATTATTCGCTTTTTTTGTTGGTTAAGTAAAATCAAGGTGATGTGACCTTGAAGTGTCTGGTGCATGGACCACTCAGAATTTTTTTCTTATGAGATTTTGTGTATGTGTGA
>WOGR01001208.1:0-10333 GCA_015342045.1 Leptinotarsa lineolata | reverse complement strand
GAGAGACCCTCCTGCAAGAGTTCATCACCTTCTGCATCCATTTGAGTTTCAAGCTCGTGAGTTGTGAGAGAATCGATATTATTTCTGAGTATTTCAAGGTGCAGATTGCCAGTCAAGTTTTCTTTCAGAAATAATGGACCAATTATAGAATTTCCAAGAAAACCAGCCTAAACATTTGGTTTTTGTGGGTGTTGTGTATGCTCTTTTCCAAAAATATGTGGGTTTTTGTTACTCTAATAGCAACAATTTCGTCTGTCAACATTCTCTTTCAGAAAAAAAGAACACTCATTGCCTAAACAGATATTTAACAGAAGATTAGGGATGATATTGACTCGATGAGAAATGATTTCACAGTACTCTAGTCTCCTATCATAATTATCCTCGTGAATCTCTTGAAGAATCTGAATTTCATGACAATAAAATTTATGCATTTTCAATGCTTTTCTTACAGTTTTACGTGAGATTTCCGTCTGTTCTGATACTGATCGTAAGGAGCTCGTGGGCTCCACCGCAAATGTTACCGAAACTTCATTCAGTACCCTGGGTTCATTTTTTTGTCACTGAGTCAGTTTCGTGAAATGTATTCACCAAATCAGAAACATACCGGTGACTTACATTACAATTTTGATGTCTTTCGTTAAAAAGACATGACGCCCTTCGTGCGCACTTTCCAACTTCTCCATAAATCACAATCATTTCAATTCCGTCTTGAAGAATATAAACCGTTTTTAGATTTACTGTATGCACAATAATACCACATCGTTCTAATTTGCGAACCAATTTTTAGCCTGGAAACAGAAACTTCCTACAGCAGAAGTAGCAAAAAAGGACGGCTATCTGTACACTTTCTGCGATGAAAATTGCAAATTCAGCATTTACTGAACTTAACTTTACTACCATCTACGTTATACAATTAGACTACTCTTTGATGTAAATCAACTATCTTTTTCAGATTTCTCAGTATTTAGCAATTTATCTTACTAATCAGCTGAATTAGAGCAAGTTTCATATAATTGCAAGTTTCAAATAATTGTTTCGAACGGAGTAGTAGGTCATTAAATACAATAATCATTGTCGAATTTCGAAACTCAACATGCAATTTTGTTTATGCCTCTTGTCGAGTTATTTCTCAGAATGCCTAGAAACTTATTTGAATCTTGAATCACATGTTCCTATATTATTTCAGGAGTAGACCATAAGAATCTTTCCACATTTCCTCTTCCGAAACATTTCATGACAAATTCGAGGCCCCAATCTTCCGTTTTCGCGGAGATCAGCAATAACGATAAGTATTTCCATATTTCTGCCCTCAGAGTAGAAAAATTAAATTTGTATTCACACCAAGGATATCCCAGTTTCAATTTTCTCGGGAAAAGACGAGTTTCCCGCATTTCACGCGATAATGTGATTATCACAAAAATCTCAAATTCGCTTTTACCCACTCGGAATGCCTGCACTAAGCTACTGAGGCAGGTGGAAAACTTCGAATCAGCCATAGTCGCGTCAATGAATCCATCAAACAGGAAATCTGCAAAAACAAAATTGACACAGTACTCATTGGAAACACTCACAAAAAATATATACAGGGTGTCAATTTCAAAACTTTCCACCCTCAGTATCTTCCTTACAGTAAACAATATGAGGTTTTAAAAATAGTCAAAAAAGTCGATTTTATTGTCAAGGGGGACACTTTCAAGGACTATCTGTAGCCTTCATGGTGCAACCCACTAGAAGGAGTGGATGTTAGAATTTTGAATAGGGAGGGGGTCAAGTGGAACATCATTTTGATTGTCGTTCGATTCTGCTCCCAATGGTATCCTGACTCATTACTTTTTGGTGGGGATTTTCCGAAAAATAGCATACTAAACTTACACATGTAATTAGAATCTGCCTGTTCTGAGATGCATCATTGTATTGACTCGTTTTAATAAAAATGGTTAGAAGAGTAGAACTTTATTCCGAAACTTAGGCCTACTCAACCTGATTCCTGCCTCCTATTATATCTAAAGCTTCTCAGATCAGTCAGTAAAGGTCTGAAAGATTCCTAAATGGATTCAAGACCAGCCATTTGTATTTGTCACCATAACCAAAATGTGGGGATCATGGAAACTCGGTATTTATGACTTGAGATATGTCTGACTTGTCTATTTCTTTCATTTCTACAAGAAACACTGCAACATTGCAGGATTATGACGTACTTTTTTTATTTTCTCATAGTACCCATTCCACTGATCTTGTGTGCCCTGTAATAGTTTTTTTTGTTGAATATTTGTGATATAATTCAAAACATGATTTGGTCTGTCAGAAAATTGTTTTGCCTCTTGTAGTCCAGTGCCTGATATACACATCGAACATGACCTGTTCGTCTTTTTGTTGCATTGTCTGCAGCTAAGTGTCCAATATATATCCCTATTTAATTCACAAATCTTCTATATTCTTTGAGTCCCCTATAATTCTCAGACTTTTGGTTTGTCGGTTTTTCGATTTTTATACATTCAAAAAACATTTTATTGTGAGATTTTTACTAACAGTTTCACAAAAATGCATCACATGTTTTGGCATACAAAGGCTTCTTCGGGAGTGTCTTAACTAACCAAATCTACATATTCCATGCTCCATATATATTTTTGACAATCTGAAGTACCTAAATTCCAAGTACCTGGGTTTAACCTAGCAAATTGACGTTCAATATGTACCTTAGTTTGCGATGAATGAAATAAACTAAGGTTTTATACCAGTTTTCACATTCAAAAAAATCTTCATCAACGTAGAGTTATTCAGTTCTATTTGGTTTCAGTAAATTACCCAAATTCTCAAATCTATTCATTCCTGGAAACTCTCAAAAATTGAGTTTCAAACTTTCGTCTCCCAAATGTAACACGTCATATTCATGATAAAACTCATGTCCATCAACTAAAAAATGGGTTGCAAAAGTGGAATTGGTCTTTCCAATCAAGAACCTACTTCTATGCTCTATGATTCTTTGGGAAAAAGGTCTCCCTGTTTGGCCTGTATACAGGTTTGTACAAGATTCAACTTATACACTCCTGATCTTTTCGACACTGATTCGTTCTGTAAGCCACGTCTAAGCATTCTTTTCTTAAAAAACGAAAGATATTATTGTTGGGTTCAACAAAATATGACAATGTCCTGAAGCGGACGTTATCGTTTCTTGTATCTGGGTAGACCTGCTTTATGGCTTGTAGTTTGTAGTTTTTTGGAAAGAATGGAGAATATAATATCTACCTCATAACCGTTTGATGACACTCAGCTCTCTCTAGTTGGCACATTCAACCGAATCCGTAACATTAATAATAACGGATTTGGCAATGGTGCTGACTTGATTTGGAACACCCTGTATAGATAACTTGAAGATTTTAACATTCATTGACGATTCACTTCACGGAAGAACTAATTGTAATGATACTATTCGAGATGAACAAAACTGATTATATAAAAATTTTGAATATTTTCAATCTCCGATATTTCGAATATTTTTGGTCTTCAAAAAAATTTACATTTTTTTGGATATATTTTTCACAACCTCTGAATTGAAACTTTCTTGTTTGTATGCTTTTCCAAGGAAAACATCCCGAAAACATATTTTTCTAAATATTTCCAGGACTGATTAGATTTCAATTACTTGAGACTCTAGGGCATTTCAGATATGGTGTATCAGCTATTTTAAGATATGTCAAATGAAAAAATGCCAAAGACAAACTGATAGACAATAATATTTTCAAAATAACAATCGATTCTGAACACTATCCTCAACACAACCATGGATCTATCTCTTTAAATAAAAAAAAGTTTTTCACATAAAATTCAAGGAAATATCTGCTCTTGATGCTGGGAAATTACCTAAGGAAATGAATAGAATTAGATCTATGGAAGTTTCAAAATTATGTTGAGATACTGCCTGAAAACTGCTCTCATACTACTGAATAATTTGATAACTTTTCACTCAATAGTGTCAACTATGCATGTGATGGAATCAGTCAAGACATAATGTAAATCCATAACTTATGGATTTTCTCAAACATCTGTGTAGCAGTGGGTATGTCACTTTTCTTGTATTTCATATTTATGGATATGTTTGTTGATGGTTCAACAAATATTTGGTATTTCACGAATCCATACATATACATTGACTGACCTTCAGTATGAAGTATCGAAAATTTCACTTGTCAAGCAAAACTAGTTGATAAATCCCCTCAGAGTAAACTCTTCTCGTATATTTCAAAAATTTGATGACTCATTGATTATCAACGGAAAACAAACGTACTCATCTCATTTATAGAGAAGTACAATTCTGAGAAAAGCCCCGTATAATACATTCCTAGTAGTCATATTTCCGAACAATGATCCAATCGATCTTACAAATGCACTTTTGCAGTGAAAGTATGTTACATAAATAACGAATTGAATAAAACTATGGAACAAAAAACAATCCAAACCTCATCGAATTCAGTTGAATGAGCTTTTTACCCAACCAACCATAAAATACACCAATCTAACCCACAAAACGAAAAGAGTATAAAGAGAATCCGAAGATTTATTGAAATCAGTACAGCCAGTGTATTCACCATGAGAGTAATTCTACTTTGTGCAGGCTTTTGCCTGATTGTGAGTCTTGCCTGGGCCAGAACCATCAGTGAAGATGAGCCGTCTTCTCTGGTCGTAGCAGATTTGGAAGCTGCTGAATCCAAACACTCTAGCCATCACGAAGAAGGAGGCGGTCACAAGGAACACAAAGACCATCACGAAAGTCATGGAGAAAAGGGCGACAAGGGCTACAAAAGTGATCACCATCACGACAAAGGTGAACACGGTAAACATGGAAAACACCACGCAGCGGGACACCACGAAGAAAAAGGCGGACACCACAAATCCCACCATGATGAAGCTGGTCACCACGGAGAACACCACGCCTCTGGGAAGAGCCATAAAGGCGGCAAGTTCGGAGAGAAAAAAGGACACAAAAAGGGTCAGAAGACTACTGGATATCACCACAAGTCCCACAAAGATGACTATCACAAGGAACACAAGTTCTACGATGACTACCACAAAGGAGGGCACCACTCCAAACACGGGGACTTCCACGGACACCACGGGGGTAAATCCGGTCACCACAAGAAGGGAGGCTCACACAAAAGCGGGTACCATGATGACCATCATGGTAAGAAAGGACACTCTGACAAAGGACACTATGACGAGGACCACAAAGGATTCAAAGGACACGGTGGACACGAAAGTCATCACTCCCACCACTCCGACTATGGAAAGAAGGGAGGACACAAGGGAGGAAAGGAGTACGGTTTTTCTGATGGACATGGAAAGAAACACTAAGTTTCCATGGCAAAGTATATCATTTCTCGCGACTGTTATTTTGATCTCCACTGATAATTTTAAGTTTGATACACAGTGGGGATTTTGTTATTGAGTTTATTGTTGTCTGTTGTTCTTGTTCTTGTTGTTCACAAGGATTTTAATAAATTATTATGATGATATCCATACACGGTTTCAATGTTCTGTTTTCGGAATGAGCGCATGCCTTGTATGATAATGATAATGAGTATCCGACAATTTCACAGAAAGTTACAGATGTTGTTTGAAGGAATATAGATAAACAAACAAGAAACTCCCCGGAGCGCTGGAGGAGATAATTAGTTATGGAAAAATAACAAGACAATGATAATATATTTTGATCCTATTGCTGCTGTTGATGAGTATACAAATGGATTTTTATTCAAAAAGACTCCAGCAAAAAAAATTGAATTCCAGCAACAACCTGGCTTGAATATCCAGAGCTAGAAGGATTATCATGAAAACTTTGAAACAATCAATTCCCTCACGGAATATAAAATGCTAGTTTTTGACTTTATGAGAGAATTTGGAAAGTAGTAAAACTATTTTTCCAGTTTTTATTCATTATTTCAAATTTTCAAAACGCTCTTCGATAATATCGTTTTCAAATTATGTTATAAACAACATTCTATAGAGAAAAATCTTCTCTATATATTGTAGTTTTCAGCAGGAAATTTTCTTGAAAATATTCGTTTTCTCTCACCTCTCCTGTATATCATTTTTTTGAACAAATGACAAGATACGGTCATTGACTTCACGATTATAATTTGATTTCACGCCTTGCTAACTCATCGGTAACAAATTTTCCAATCAGAATTTCAATTTTTGATATTTTGAAAGAATGTTTGCAACAATACGACGTTACGGTTTCTGAATATAAGTTTATTGTACTGAGGTTGGTGACGAAAATAATGATGAATTCATACCACATTCTGAGAATTATAGGAAATTTTCATTATCTGATTTCACAATTTCAATAATATATCTATGAATGCCATTGTTTTTTTTTCTGAATCATTATGATGTGCTAAGAACCCATGATAATATTCTAAAGAACAATAGATAAATTGATGAGTAGTCGAGATATTCATTGTTTCATTTCAGTAGAAGATTGACTGCAAACTCTCTATTGTGAATTGAACTGAACAAAAAATGAATATTGTCAATACTCAGTTATAGTTTCCAATCAGTGGTCGATAAGAAAACAAATATTATATATCATAGATAAGCAACATATTTTGGTTGTTTTGTGAAGTAGACCTCATAAATAGCCTGACGATATATGGACTTGAGAATAATCGATGAGAGTCACAATATGACATTGTGAATGAAGTATTACCATCAAATTGGAGAAATCGAAGTCTTAAAAATAAAAAACATTCTGAAACATTCATCAATATCTTTTGAAAATGATGGAAATGTGTTTTTGATCAGAAACAGAGCCTAAAAAATGAATAATCCTTGTCTCTGAGCTCTATACTTCATCTTTCAAAACAATATAATTCAAAAACTGTCAGGAAACTAACTACTACGCTGATTATTTTCACATTGCTACTATCAATTCTTCAGTAAACGTTGATATAAATTTCATCTGAAAGTACAGGATCTTTCACGACAAGCGTTCGGTAGGAATATATGGAGAACGATTCAAAATAAAAACTTGAAATTCTGTGGTAGTGGGCCTCTTTCTGTTATACCGGAAGTTGAGGGCAACTTCCTTATTTCAAACGGAACACCCTGTATTTTATTACATTTTTGAATTCCTCAGCACATTTTAGGCCCACTTTGTAAAACAATGTCTATACCCCATTTTGTTAGTTTTCGAGATATTAATTTTTTTTATAGTTACAGCACCACCTCGAAAAAATCATAACTCATAGACCGTAACAAGATTCACCTATA
Source organism: Leptinotarsa lineolata (assembly GCA_015342045.1). NCBI lineage: Eukaryota > Metazoa > Arthropoda > Insecta > Coleoptera > Chrysomelidae > Leptinotarsa > Leptinotarsa lineolata. Next base: position 3,064 of record WOGR01001208.1, on the reverse strand, counting down.
CGCTGTGAGTTAATGGACTGACACCTTTTAGAAAACAACTACTCCTCTGGTTAATACCATAGAGGGCGTTGGATTAAATCCGGTGTCATTGCAGGAATCTTCACCGGAGTATATCCTGCATATGCTGTTGGCATTAAAATTGCTGGAATCGCTTTTCTATTATGAGAACAGACACATTTGGAGACCGGTTTCGGGCTATTTGGCCTCTCGTCAGTGCAAGGTTGTGTTTGTCATCAACCTAAAGTTGATGATATTTCACAACTAAAAATCGAAATCTTCCCGGAGTATCATTTCTCGAGCAAGGCTGAAGCGAACGACAAACAACAATTTTGTCAAGTTTGAGGTATTTCCTTCATTTTTATTAAAAAGTGTATGTTTTTTTGAACACCAATTGGTGAGAATCGGTATCTTGAGCAATGAATTGCTGACTAGTCTTTTTTATTATTTTTCTTCGGGAAAAAATTATTAAATAAAGAACGTTTCGAACCCTCACGAAGGGAATTTCTGAACAGACACCTAAGCATGATAATTTCCATATTGAAAATATTTTTCTGTTTCATATTGATGAATATCCACTGATAAAATTTACAGAAACTTGTATCCCAAACAATTGATGAAAAAAAAGGTGAGCTTTTTTATTCGAGGTGCTTGCTGTACGCAGTATACTGATAAAATAGAGAGAATAATAAATGAATTGGACTGACTCATGATTGATGAAAATTCATATGAATACTCACAAATATAGTTTATTGTAATTTTCTTTATGATAGGTTCAACCGCGATACGTGTTTTGCTATGCTATAGATTTCTTGAGTGAAATCATAATGACTCCTGAATTGTAACCGTTTTATGCTTCATAGTAAAACAGTGAGTACGAAGAAATCTGTCTTTGCAAAGAAACATTAGTCTCATTTTTTATTTTCCCATATACCCAACATATTCAGAAAACAAGCAATAATCATCTTCCCGAATTCATTTCTTAGTAACAAGTGAGCAGGTTAATTTTTCGCATGCCTTATACAAAATCGTCAATAGCTGTTCTACTTTCCCGGCCTACTCGATAATAACATTTTTCACGAGATTTCTCTTGACACATTGTTTGAAAGAATCCACGACGTTCTACTAATGGGAAAATCAATACATACGCCTGACATGAATTCGATGACTTCTGTCCCGACTTTCCAACCCAACTAATGGATAGACATTTATATCTTCGATGCAATTGTTGTCAAGAAGAATGCGAAATTCATGGGATTCAAGCATTCACAAAGACGTTTGAATATATCATTTGATCATTTATTTAAAAAAGATGTTTGTGATTCATTCACTATTATTTTCTTCCAATACGTGATTCACCATAAATGAAGACAGAATGCAGAGAGTACATATTGATGTTTTGAAACAAATGAAACCCAAGAAAGCTCCCAATTCGACCTCATTTGTCCTACACATGATTAGGAAATACACTACAAGTGACTTTTTCCACAGCTATTTCAATGAGTACCGAAAGATCTATAGAAGAATTATAAGATGTGCAGAGGAGAAATATTATAATGGGAGACTCCAAAGCGTCCAATAAACCTGAAGAGAACTAGGCTATTTTCAATGATCTGAGAGGCAAAATAAACAAGCTTCCAGTGCAAATTGACATCAACCCTGATACCGTCAATGTGTATTACTGTACAATAGCATAAAAACTTAAACTCAACATATCCATACAGATAAACCCTTTAGACTACCTGAGTAACGTAATAATTTCGGAACAATTCATTTTAGATTATACAAATATTGAAGAACTTGAGGAAACATTTAGAGAACTAAAAATCGATGAAATATCAGTAAATTCGTTAGAAAAACTGCCAGATCATGCCCTTTTTGTCCTGGTAGAATCAATTAATGTATCATTTTCAATTGGTGTATTTCTGGATGTGCTGAAAACTGCTATAGTGATTCCAATTCACAAGGGTGGTGAACTGGTTGAGCCATCCAATTTTCGTCTTATTTCACTAATATCTACTTTTTCAAAAGTGATAGAAAAGCTTGTAAAAAAAGGTTGCTAAAATTTCTAGAGACGCACAATATACTGAGTTGCTCACAGTTTGGTTTCCAAAGATTCAAAAGTACAAATGATGCTATCTTTGTCTTCCTAGAAAAGTTATATGTAGGGCTCAATAATGGTGGAGTAGCTGCTGCAGTATTCTGCGACTTTTCTAAGGCCTTTGATTGCATTGACCACAGAGTGCTGTTGGAAAAATTGTTCCTTTATGGGATGAAAGGAACAACCCTTAATTGGTTTCGATCTTATCTTTCAGATATAATTCAAATGGTAAAGCTGCAGAACAAAAATTCTAGTCTTTCGAAAATCACCTGTAGAGTCCCACAAGGATCAGCGCTCGGTCCCATTTTTTTCCTTATCTATGTGAATGATCTATCTTATATCGCCATACAAGGAAAATTTCAAATGTCTGCAGATGATACGACATTACTATGGCATGGAAATAGTACAGACTCTATGAGAAATATAATTGAAACTGATTTAGAGAAAATCAAATCTTGGTGTGATTCCAATTCTTTATGTTTCAATGTGAATAAAACTAACACCATTTCGTTTGCAATTTGTTTCGGGACACCTAAGCCTCCAAAAGCAGGTCATCGAAAATAAGACGTGCACCAAATTCTTAGGATTATGGATTGATAATACCCTGAAGTTTGATGAACACGTATAACTTCTCAACAAAAATTTTGCATCTAGCTGCTACGCTATCAGGGTCATCACCAAGGAGTTGGGAACAGTAGCAGGAAAAACATCTTACATTTCATTAGTCAAGTCTCATCTGATGTATGATAACGCTTTTTGGGGTTTATGTAGCAAGCAGCTGATGCAATCAGTGTTTGTTCTACAAAAAAGGGCGATGAGATACATATGTAGAGCCAAGCGTTTGGGCCACTGTAGACCACTTTTCAGAAAGAGTAGAATACTAACAATCTACTGTATCTTCATTCTAGAAACAGTATGTCTAATTCATAGAAGAAAAAAATACTTTTCCTTCCGAAAGAATATATA
>WOGR01001207.1:0-20762 GCA_015342045.1 Leptinotarsa lineolata | reverse complement strand
AATGACCTAGCTGCATGGTGGTACGAAAATTGAACCGGTATAGAAAGTCTTGACAATTCCACAGTTTTGAAAATGTGAATACTAAAAAGTAATATTCCTCATCTGATTAGTTGAAACAACAAAACACAGCTTCAAATTTCGACTATTTTTAATTATCTCACAATGTGAACCTACCACACTGCAAAACGAAACGTCTACTGACCTCTGATACGAAGAAATAAACAAATAGGGCCATGCCTGCCGTTGATTGGATAAAAATTTACGAGAGAATCAACACGTGCTCTGCAGGGAGCAAAATTGTTTCGTGGTTCATGAACTGAACCGCAATGCATTTGAATGAAAGCGAGTTCTATTTGTGGTTTACAACGTATACCATCATGCTTGATGGATCTAAAAGTTTGTGGTACACTCCATGTACCGGTATGCTTCAAAGAGTTAAACTGTACATGGATAGAAATTATTCATTAAATATGAATTTTTAACAATATAAAACACTGTTTTCTCACAATTGATATTTTTTCAAAAAAAATTACATTTCAGGAGAGTTATGTTGTCCTGTTGATTCCGAAAATTCCAACACAAATAAGACGAATTCGGAATGGAAACCACTGTTACTTATAGTGCCTTTGAGATTAGGAATCAGCAATATGAATCCCGTTTATATTAGCGGTTTACAGGTAAGAATTCTTTTTATTTCATTCACCTTAAACTTTTACTAAACTGTTACTATTCATTTTCTGCAGTCTGCAGTGTGACTTTTTAGAGTGTATTAATACAATTCATTATCGAACTAATTCACTAATATCAAGTGTATTTTTACTTTTTATTCCAAAACACAACAGAGCTTAACAAAATTTTTCATTAGTATATACAAAATTGTCATTTTGTATCACACCTAAAAATTTTGTCTCGCCTTAAAATTTGTCAAGAAAGATGAATTTGTATATCTATTATTTTCCACTCAAAAAGAATTATATATCAGGCGATAAATTAGCCTATGTAGCTTCTAAGTTTGTTATTGATCAGACCAGTGGCGGACTGTGTTACTTTCTTCAGGGCATGATTTATAACAATACATATTTTACAGTATATACATTATGAGATCAGTAAATATTCTTTGAAATATATTTAAATTTTCTATTCATTGAGTTAAGTGTTCAGTGAATCATTGTACCTGATACCTTCATAATATGTTTTCATGTTCATTAGGAATTGTCAATATCTGTTAACCTCTGGAGTAAAGTGAATCAATTAAAAAACGTTTCCACACCAGAACAAAATTATTGTCCATTGACTCGCATTTCGCTAACTGAAAATAGCATTTATGGAAGTTGCTACACTTTCGTGGCAATAGTTTACAGATGACGGTAATCTGTAGGACATTATCGAATTTGATGGCATCTTTTGAATCAAAGTGATGCACACTTTTTTGTTACCAACATACATGTAGATTTAAAAATTTTGTGATAAATTATGACAGTTAAGCCATAATGATATTTCATTTTACCTTTTCCTGTAAAGGTACTGTTACTGAGTTGCCAACACTGTTAATTAAGTTGGTATTACCAGCAAACTTTTATATTTTATTGGGTCAAGTTACAATTGTCAAAGTATTTGTCGAGTACTCATTTGCTAATATAATTATTTATTTATTTACGGCATTGCTTATTTTTACAAAATAATTGAATTCAAATTAACGTTCAAATGTATTTTTCATTGTAGTGCTTTTTTTGTAAAACAGAATCAGACTTTGATGAATTTTGTAAGCGAGTGAAAACTGACTTGATTGATAAGGAAAAAGAGCCCATGTTTGAGATAGGCCTTGATAAACCAAAAGAATGGTCGCCAACACCAGAAAATGCAGTTGAAGCCAATGCCTCTTCATTTTCAGGTATGTTGGTCATGTTTTTTTTTTCATTTTTGATTTGATTTAGTTATTTATACATTTTAACTCGTTATAAATCAAATTATCTTTGACTAGATTGATTGTGGGGATAGGAAGCTGAAGATTATTTCAATTGAATAGAACTGACCGATACTTGATGAAAATTCATATTAAAACTCATTAATACAGTTTATTGTATGATTTTCACTATAAAGGGTTTTACAAAAACCACGACACGTGTTTTCATATACAATAGCTTTCTCAAGCGTTAATAATGGGTTACTTCTAAATTACAACTATTTTACACTATAACCTATTACCTACTTTCTAATTAATGAATCTACTTGGAAAAAATCAGCCTGGAGATAAAAAGATTTAATAATGGCAAATTATTCAGTTCACTTTGATCATTCATAAGATACTGAGAGTTTTTAAATTTATTTATTTCCATACTCTCAAACAGGTTAAGTTTTAAACCTTTCTTCTGGAAATGGGGGGGCTTGAATTCATGATTGAACTCGTCTCCCTCTTTGAATAAATGAGTGGCAGGCATATGTGGAGTTTATTTTTCCATTCTGGAAACTATTTTTGTGTTCCTTTATACGTTCTTCCAGTTTGACCTATATAAAACATCGGACATGACCAAAATTTATACACTCCCGATTTTTATGGAACTGAACTTTTATCTTTGTTATTTCTAATGTGTATGCCGAAGTTTTTGTTGGTTTTAAAAGCAATATTTACATATTTATTGTACAGAAAATTTGAAATATTCGTGGTGGGTTGGTCTAAGTAAGTTGAGGTTCTATAACTTTTATCATCTCTTCGAATTGGGCGAACTTCTTTCAAAGGTGTAAATATTGCTTTCAAAACCAACGACTTCGGCATGCACATTAAAAATAACAAAGATAAAAGTACAGTTTCAGAAAAATCGGGAGTGTATGAATTATCATGTGGGTCATGTCCAATGTTTTATATAGGTCAAACTGGAAGAACGTTCAAAGCCCGCATAAAGGAACACAGAAATAGTTTCCAGAATGGAAAAATAAACTGCACATATGCCACTCATTCAATCACAGAGGGACATGAGTTCAGTCATGAATTCAAGCCCCTCCATTTCCAGAAGAAAGGTTTAAAACTCAACCTGTTTGATAGTATGGAAATAAACAGATTTAAAAACTCTCAATAATCTTATGAACGATAAAACTGAACAGATCGCCATTATTAAATCTGTTTATTTCCAGGTAGATTCATTCATTAGAAAGTAGGTAATAGGCTGGAGTATAAAATAGTTGTAATTTAGAAGTAGCTTATTATTAATGCTTGAGAAAGCTATTGTACAGCGAAACATGTGTCTCGGTTTTTGTAAAACCCTTTTTAGTGAAAACAATGAGTTTTGAAGATTTTTTCGGCCAGTGCTATTGTAGATGTTTCTTTGATAATCAATTCTCTAGAGTTAGTATTTGATGTTTTATGAATAAATGTTTACCTGATTTCCATGATTAGTAAATGAAATGCTGACTAGAATAGTTGATTATTTGATATTATATTGAAAAATCTTGTCACAGCTAGAATGAAATTAATAAAGGTGTAGACATTATTTTCCCTATTTACTTTGTGTATAAATTGTTTATTATTATGTTTGTTTGCAGGGATTCAAGCAGCTGATGGCAAACAAATCGACTCTGAGAATGAATTTGAAATGGTTTAGATAGGAAGTTATGATAAAATATTTTTATTGTCCCATTGTCCAAACTTTTATATTTATATTTATGGAATTGAAAATCTTAAAACAAGCTTAATAAACAGAAAATGATGAGATGCATTTATATATCAAATTGTAAATATATTATGCATAAGCTGTTAAAACGAATTTTGGGTGTACATACAATAGTGACAAAATTTTTTATTTATTTTAAAAACTATTTCTATTTGTTACCTATTCGCAGATGAATAAAAAATTCGATAATTCAACATCAATGTTTATTTCACATCGAATGACAAAAACAAACCTTACAGTCTAATACACAGTCAACTGTACAAGAGTATTGGCACACAATGTTTCTTTTTTCCACTTTTGCATAACTTTCAATAACATTTAAAGTAGAATTAGTCCTTTAGTACAAAGAAACGTAAAATTTTACATGAAATGTGATTTCCAAACAAAAAACTTACTATTGATTGAGAAAAAATGTTATTTATTTCAATTTCAACATTTATTTTCTATGAGTTGTTTGATTTAAACAGAAGATTATACCGGGTGACAATGAAATCACTGTACACGGCATCGTTAGTTCTTCCGAGATATAAAGAAATTTGAAATAATGGTATAGGTCAATGGAGCCTATATTCCTAAGGATTAAAAAATTGAAGTCTCTTCCTGTAGAGAATAAAAATTTTGCTCGATTTATGAAGATAAATACGGAAAACCAAATTCTTCACTTGACGTATATTTTATTTATTTTTTCAAAACTCCATTTTTCACTCCATCAATCTTGAGAATCTTATTAGTAAGTGGCATGTTTTAAACTAGTTTATCTCTTGTACTATGCGATTCATTTATCTTCGATTGTGAAAAAGTTTGTAGGTAATTATTAACTCACAATAAGCTTTGAATCTTTTATATTTTCGCTGGCACAGAAAAATCAAACACATAGTAAGAGATACACTTTAATGTCAAAGTTTTAAAAATACCGCTTCCCATTAAGATTTTCAAGATAGATTAAGTTGAAAATGGCATTTCAAAAAAATTTCAGTTCTTGTTTTTTTTCTTGAAAACCAATCAGATTTTGTTTTTTGGTTCTCATTACATCAAGTTATTTGACATATCCTTAGATGACGTCACTTGAATGAAATGGCTTTCACGCCGCCATTTTAAATAGAAATGGTCACTTATGTTAGAAAATTTTATATTCAAACGAATGGTCTGGAAAATATAAAGTTCTATTTCAAATTCTTGACATGGTATCATATTCGGTCAAACCAGAATAGGTTTTGTTTCATCATTGGAAATATCGGCTTCACTGAATTCCAAATTTTGAATGTCTTACCACACAAACAACTGAATAGGCTGTGTACAATGATTTTTTGTCAGTATAATAACTTTTTGAAAGCATAAGACCATTTACATATCTGCAAAATATCAACCCATTAGTGCATAGTTTCCATTTAAGCGGATGTGTTTTCCCCGGCAGTAGCTCATAAATAAATATACTCTAAGATTTTGATGTTAGAGACAAATCCAGTAGACCTTTTTACAAGTGAAAAAAATTAAGAATCTTTCAAAATCATAAAAACTAAAGATGTATCTTTCCAAATGCGGCACAAGCTGTTTCTTTGAACTACTTTTAGAGCATCAATATAATTCAGCAAATTCAGCATTTCAGACATTTTCAAAAACTTGAGGATTTCAACAGTTAGTGGTCTTTTTATTTTAGAACTGCTGAAGAATATACACAAAGCTCGTGACGCCCATATGCGTGTAGACGAACTACACAATTATGATACTAGACAGAAAGGCAAATATTGCGTTCCCTTTAGACGTTTAAATATTAGCTTAAATTCACCTACTGTACTTGGTTTAAGACTCTTTAATCGACTTCCTATAGCTTTATTTGCTCGAATGGATAAATAAAGAATTGAATTGAATATAGTCGAAGTATGTCATCACTTTCATAACAAACACAAAGTATTATTACTTTATTCGTATACTTTTTCAACTGTCCAGTATCAGAGACACTAGTGTCATGAATGTTGAAACTTTCTGTTTATTACTGGAAAAACTTTCATATGAGCTAATGGAAAAAAATGTCTAGCAGCAAATTGACATTTATGCTATACCGCTAGTTGATGGGAATAACACAGGTACATACGAGGATTAAAGCCACGAAGAACATATTCAAGAAACACTTCATTGTGAGATTTTCGGTAAACAGTTTTACAAAATCGCAACACGTGTTTCGCTATACAATAGCTTCTTCAGGCGTGTCAATACTATGAATAGACTACAATAAAAAAGTGTGGTGTTGATTAGATGAATCAGGTAGTAGCTGCATATTACTAATATGCAGCAAAAAGGTGGTAGTGGACGATTTTTGTACATCTTGACGTTTTGGTATCAAATGCATGGTTGTTGCTGAGGGTTTTATCGAGAGAAGAAATGGAACAGATCGGTCTTTTGAACTTCCAAATATCGATTGCACTAGACTTCCTCACAACTCATATAACTGTGTCATCCATGTAAGGATCAATCGTTTAGTCCACTGTCCTTTATAAGGGACATACTTTTTCAAAAACAAAATCTTTTCTTGGTTTTATTTCACTGTTGTATAGGGTATCATTGTTTTTTGATGATTCACATACAAATATTAATTTTTTCAAACTTATACACTAATGGGTTAAGATATTTTAGGAAATTGATGAAAACTTTATACATTTTATATTCGAATTTATCAAAATACATGTGGGAGTTTATTGAATTGTGATAATTGCAGATATTCTAGAATGAATTTGAATACTACAATTATATCAATATAAATAAGAGAAAATTTTTATAATGAAAATTATGAAACATTGATTGAGCAAACTATCAAAATATTACAATCCTGAAGAGTATTTTTTATTTGATTATTTCCACATCAAGTTCTTTTGATTTTTCTTCTCATTTCACACAAACTACCATATAAAAAGGCAATATATATGATAAAACTTTTTATTGAGTGACCTTTAAGTTTCTAAGCAGACATTGTGAGATCTATATACTCCAGGAACATTAATCCATATACTTATCACTTGAATATTCGAGTTCAACAATTAGTATAAATAATTATGTGCAGAATTACGAAGTGACAAAAGATTGAATATTTATCAACACATTTCCTATGAACTTTTTTCTTTCGTCCCATTGTAGGAACTGAAAGAGTTATCTTTGAAGTTAATTATGATAACTGTTATATTATCTAAGGACCCTCTGTAGTACGACTGTAAAGTTAAGCTTTTAGCTCCATAGTCGGGTTCGTTCAGCCTTTCTTTAATGAAGCTCACAGCTTCATCGTTCGCGAATGTGTCCCACAGCCCATCTGATGCAAGAATCAAAAAAGAGGGTTTGTGATCTTTCAAATCAAAGGTCAAAATGTCAGGATCTGCAATCACCAGTTTCCTATCTTTCAAAGGATAGTCTCCCAATGCTCTGGAGGTGGCTAGTATACCAGCCACCCTCCAAACACCGGTGAAGGTCACAAAACCTCCTGCCTCTTCAATTCTCTTCCTTTCCCTCATCTGCTGCGGCTTGTGGTCAAAAGATAGAGGTATTGCATTACCTTTTCCATCACACATAACTCCTCGAGAGTCTCCGACATTGGCTACTACCAACCTGTTGCCTTCTAATATTGCTATCAAAGCAGTAGTGCCGGCGACGTCAAGGCTTTTCTTTGCTTTTTGCACCAACCGCTCATCAGCTGCTAGTACCTCGTCTGTCAGAAGTTTTCCGTAATTAACAGTGCCTGACTTGTCAAAGTAGTTTGTGAGGGGCACTTTTTTGAAACTGGGCGTCAGAGTTAATGGTCGAGAACTTCTGGTGATAGGTTTAATGTTATCTAGCTTAGTGAGGAGTTCAAGATCAGTTATTTCTTTGGCTCCTTTTGTGCATTCATCTGTGGTGGAACTGGTTCTTCTAAAACTCTTTCTACGATCTGCTGAAGTTGGAGTAACAGGTTTTTCGGGGTCTTTTTTTTCTTCCTCGTCGCTATCTTTCATCACCTTTGGAGTAGACTTACCAGATATCAAGTCTTTTATTTCTATTACTTTATCGAAGAGATTTTGAGCAAGTTTTTCTTTTGCAAAGTTTGCGGCAAACTCGCCTCCATGACCATCAAACACTGCAAATAGTGCGACCCCTGTGTTGTTAATGTTGTCGTTGATGACGAACCTATCCTCCATCTTACCACGTCTACCTTGTACAGCATATGCTGCTATGGCTCCGACTTTCATCTGCCAACTGGATCTTTCGACATCTGCGTTGCTGAAGAAACTCAATTTTTCTATGTTAGACTTCCGGCGATTGATGGTGTACTGCAGTCTCCCTAAATGACGACTCCATAGATCAGTTGCTTGAAGATAAACCAAACAGAAAATGACAAGTGCCCCAAAAACTATCAATTCTGGTTTCAACAGATACAGTTTGAAAAGCCTCCAAATGTGAGTAGTAAAAGTTACATGGGACAGCTTCAAAGGAACACTCCATGCTATTCGAGACATTATTTTCATGTGAGACACATATGTTTGATATATTATTTTATCGTCTAGCTCGTCTTCCATTCTACAGTACTTGTAACACAATTCGTTTTATTTAGAACGACGGCATGATTTGTGTCAGTGACTCTAAAAAACAAAGTCACAAAACTAAAATTAGATTCAGAAGATATTTGAAATGTCAAGACAAAAATAAGCTTACAATGGAACGGGAGGTATGCAAGCTGGCACTGATTTTGATAATTCATCGAAATATAAATTGAATTCTTTGTTAAAATTTGTCTTACGTTAACTAGCAGCATTTATTACCTCTTTTTGTAAGTCAAATCCAAACAAAAATGATACCGGCTAATAGAAGACAGATGTACATGAAAAGAGGATTTCTATTTCTCAATAGGAAACTACCGATGAGGACGCTAGTGTCAAGAAATAATGACATCAAATGGTAAACAGCTAACCCTTACAACCTATATGCATTTATAAGACTTTCTATATTCTGCAATCTGAGTTTCACGTACCAAATAATTATCTCAAAATAAAAAATGTCATCAGTTTAGTGTCATGTCAAAGATATTTCAACATTCTGGAGTATCTCGAAATATCTCTAGGTACCGTGGACATGTAAACCTTGTGACCGGTGCTTTAGGAGTGTTTTGCAGGAACTCCAGATTGTGTCATTCCCATAAAAAATATTTACTATCTCTGTTTGAAGGTTGTTTCATTCTGTGGTTGTTTAATGGTACCTAAGGTACCTAATAACGAATAGTTTCGGGCGGGAAGGACTTAATTTGGATTAGGCGAGTTCTCAAATTCAACAGCAATTGTTCCGTTAATGCTTGTTCAAATTTTGCAAAAGTTCTACGAATAAAATGAATGCCGCAAAAAAGTTGAAATATTTGAACTTTATTGCGAATCGGAAAAATAATGGAATCATAGAACCTATACATGTGACTGCCGGAGTCACAATTAAAGAGAACTAAGTCCGGGCTGTATTTCAACTTTTTCAAATATAGGTCTATCGTGTCTGAAAACTATGAAAAGTTTCCATAAAAACTGAAAGAAAGTTTAGTAGTTGTGAAAAATTTATGAATTTTAGAATACGGGAAGACCATCACAACTTCATCACGGAGATAAGGATATAAGTTTTCAACAAATATCATTAAGAAATAATAATAATAATGAATGGTCTTCATGTAACGTGACGGAGTGTAGCAGAATGCCTCTCTTCCGCTCAACCATGTTTATAAAACACTATAAAAATGGCATTTAATGCAATTATTTTTAGGATTGATATAGTTAAATATACATAAGTTGAGATTTGTTGACTGGGAAATTCCATGTTGACTGGGCATGCAAATTCCCATGATCTTAAGAAGTAAATTTCAAACACAAACTGGAAGAAAAAGCCCTCTCGATACAACTACTTTCATATACACATTGAATCACACGAAAGAAAAATACTTTCGAAACAATTACGACTATATCACTTGTGGGGTTCCACAAGGGTCTATACTTGGCCCCGTACTATTTAGTATATATACAAGTAATTTTATTTCGAGCAATACAATTTGTAAGTCCACTTTTATGCTGATGATACACAGCTGAATCACTCATTTGCTCCATAAGATTGGTTTGAGGTTTATATCTGAAGATATAAATAAAACGATTACTAGAGGGGTATCACATGTGCATAAGTTGAAAATCAGTGCACTCAAATCTGAAGCAATGATATTTGAGAAAAACAAATATTATTTTGAAACCATTATGAGAATCAAAATTCAAAATGAAAGTTACTGTTTACTAGAGATACAAGGAGTTTAGGTTTACACTTAGATGCAGAACTTCGATTCAGAAAACATATCGACTCCTGTCTTCAAAAGGTTTATTGTTCATTGAAAATTCTTTACCCTCACATACATGTTCTTTCACAATCATTTAAAACAACGTTGTGATACACTTGTCCTGAGTCACTTTAACCTTTTTTGAGGATTATGCATCATGTTTATATCGAAACGGTATCAATCGTATAGAAAAATTCAGAAATCGTATCTCAGATTGATCTACGGTATTTGCAAATATGACCCAACATCTCATAAGCAAAAATGATTACAAATGTAAGATCGTCGGAAACTTCATTTTCTTATTTCAACCCATTCAATAATCAATAAACAGCGCCCCCCATATCTTTACAATAAAATAAAATATAGGACAGATATTCATAATCTTAATTTACGTCATAGGGGTCATATCTCGCTCCCACCTTACAAAACTTCTCTGTTCCGAAGATGATTCCACTTATGTTAACCTGAGGCTCAACTAGAACTTTTCCAAAATGTTTTTAGCTCCATTGTGCATTCGCGTTTCATATTATTTCATATACATACTTTTTGTCATCCTTTTTGGAATATGTTTATGTTTATATTGGACCATGTAATTGAATGCAAATGAAATTATTATTACTATTAATATTATTATTATGTGTCACGAATGAGTTAAATCTATTCATGTCATCGATGACAGTACGTAATGACATTCATTCGCTTATTTGATTAAATCCCATAAAAATGGAGAAGTAGAAAGCCAAATCCTTTCTTTCTTATATATTTTTGTTTTTCGAAGTATGTAGTCAAAATTAAGAATAATAATGGGTCTGACAAGTTAGATAAATCTATCTGAATATTATTCAAACTCACATTTGATTCATTTCAAAAAGTTTGTTTTTAATTTGAGGGGAGCAAAAATCTATAAGAATGAAGTGTTATGAAAAATTGCTTCTACTACAAATTTTGTAAATGTCAGTTGTGAACCAAACCTAATCCATTGAATATAATAAGTACGTTATTATTTCCTTCAGGTGGACCAGTGGTTTGTTCACCAATTTGTTTTTATATTCGTGTTTTTCTTGGCGAGCCAACCACATTGGTTTCAATATCCAACAATTTGATCCATTATGATATTTCAACCAGCTAGGGTGGTTGGTGATGATGGTGGATTTGATTGTAGTTAGGTTGGGTTCGTAATTATTGATGCAAGTTGATTCACATTTCGAAAAAAGCTCTAGTTGACTGTAACTAGTTATTGGAGATACAACTGAACATTAATCTAGAAATAGCAAGGCATCTTCCAACGCCGGGATAAACTTAATGAATGCTATCAGCTATCATCAGCTATCAGAAAAAGTACAATGGATTCTAAGCAAAACTGAAACTATTTCAACGTTATTCAATATGTTTCCTCCGTTTAAAAATAATTTTATGTTATATTTTGTATGTAATATTGTAATTTGGATTGAAACGTAGTTCATTTGAATAAAAATGGCATTTGATATAATTACCCGTTTCCACCACAACCATACCAATTTGATGGAAATAGAAATATACCTAAATTTCAATTGATGTTGTGTGCGGCACTGAAACTAATTACACAGTGAAGAACGTGATGGATGCCACAACTACAATCCACCAGACAATAAAAGACGATTTTGATGGATTGATGGACGCATCGGTGAATTCAAGAACTCTCCTATTGACATAAATGCAACACAACGCACCTATTGATGTTAGCGTGTGAAGTGGGCTTTACTTTTATTGGTATTCTGTGCTGTAATAATGTCAATGACATTACAAAATGGACGTGTCATGCGAATTTGACAACACTGCGTTCGTTTGACATTCAATATTTGATCAGTGAACGGCTCGTTAAAATAATTAAAGGGGTCTGTTTTCTAATTATTGTTCATTATCAATCAATACCTTTACTAACAGAACAATTTGTTAAAAAGCTGCTAATGACGTTTATATGAAGCAGCAGGACAACTGCTTTATGATAATAATGCGTTTTTTGTCGAATCACCGAAGGCTATTGGACGGAAACACTTTCATTTGACAACAGGTTTTAGGTTTTCCCGTCAGTTTTCCACTACAGCAATGCTTTTTGCTGTCGGTCGATTGTGGAATTGAGAGGAAATGGGTGTAAATAATGACGAATTCCGATCATTTGTTTATGATAAAACTATACAGTGTCAAGTGAAAATATGAGTGAAAGAAAATTTGCTCGCTGCCTGAGGAAGCCAGGAACTGCAGCTCAGATGAGGGAAACTGTCTCACAAGCTGTTAGAGAAAGCACTGTACAAGTGAGTAACTAAAACTGCTCAAACTAGATTGTTAAATGGGGCACACATTTCGTTTACATACATTTAAAACTGACGCAAGCCATTCTCGTCCAACTTATCATATCAACTCAATTCTATTTTTATTACATAATTTCATCTTTATTTCTTTAGAGTTACGCCTATTTTCATTGGTGCACTCTCTTCATAGACGCAATAATTGGAGACGTGATATTTGACTTGAGATATAAATAACACTTATTATATTTGAAATAAAAATATCTCAGTTTTATCTCATCTGGAGGTGTCAAAAGTTAACAAGAAATACTTGGATAACCACAGCACCTTTAAAAGTCAATAGGAGCTTGTTATTTTTTTTATTAAAATAAATTTTGTTATTAGGTATATTCAAAACCCATGAACTGAAATTACAGACTTATATAGATATGTATTTTTACGGATGTGTGCTAAGTATTTTTTCTACCCTTATCAGTTCAGTACTGATAAATAATATTTAAACATAAAATAGGTATAAGTTTCTGGGAACTTGAGTTTTCAGCATTTTCAAATTTTAAGTAGTTACTAGTGACTAAATTCAGTTTTGCTGTAGATGTGTAAAACCTGATTATTCAACTGTATTTTGGAAATGTCTAAAAAACACAATTTCCTTTAATACAGGAGCTGAAAATCTGAAAGATTTTTGATAGCTCTGAAATAGACAAATTGTATACTTACAATGGTAATGCAAAAGCATCCTGTACTAGTTATTGCCAAGACATTGAACATTCTTAGGAGTGACAACTTTTGTTCATGCTATTTTTGCAGGATAATTTTGTAATATATTCTTGAGTTTTGTTCTTCTTTTATCAGATATATCACGGACTTTGTCAGGTTAATTGTTAAACTGGTATACAAAAATTTAAAACTGATTTATTTTCTGTAATATTTTTCAGTTTGGAAGAAATTGGGATACACTAAGAATTTTAGACTTTTTATAGGCTCTTTTTTTCTTACTGCAGAATATCTTCATGTTGTAAACAACTCATTTAACTAGTCTTTACTGTAACCTATAAAATCCTTCCAGACTCGGAGAATCCATGTTTTCAGTAATTTTATACATTTTTATTCGAGTTAGTAGAAAAGAAATTTGTTTTTTCAATATGAATATAAAAGTAATCTATAGGCTGTGAAAACCTGTTACTTGAAATTTCCAAGTTGTTTTGAAGAGCAATATTTGACCTGTATGTCATATTTTCCAAACATCTAGAACTCTAGTACAATGTTACCAATTTATTATGTTTCCCTTTCTGTAATACCCTCGACATTTGAGTTGGGTGTACCTCAAGAGTCCCTTTTGTGACCTTTATTGTTCAGTATCTATACATTCAATTTTTACCACAGTAATATATTGTTGTATGCCAGAGATACACAAATATATTCCAACTTCCTAAATCAGTTCAAATTTTATTCAATCTAAAATTACTACCATGTAAGATTTTCCAAAAAGTTGAGAATTTTGATTCGCATTTGTCAGCTTAATAGTAAGTGGTACCCACTGCTAATTAAAATTAGCATATGCAGAATCAGTACATAGATCATGCTCAAGACAATCTACAATAAATTGAAAGCATTTTCAGAATAAGCCACACCTAGTTGAACCATTGGACTTTGAGAAATTTCTTATCAAGAATAAGACAGTATTGCAGAATGATCCACAGCGAGAATTACTCTTGTTCCCACAGGAAGATATTACTGTAAGTACATCTTTTCATTTTGTTTTTTTGAAAGAGAATATTCCAATCTGTTCACCTTTCACAAATAACACATTTAGCTAAATGAAAAATATTCTAGAGTTACAAGTCCGATAGAATATAAAATTATTTTTTCAACAGTATGACACAAGTGACCACCTTCAGAATTGCGTTATACGAGCTATTTTCTCAAAATTCAATTTGACGGCACTATAACGTCATTTATGGGAATGGTAAATAAGTTGATGTGAGGAACAAAAGACAGTTTTTGAATAAAAATTCAAGAATTGAAATTTTTAACCAAATTACGTACTTTTCATTATTTTTTCAAATGCTATTTTTTGCTTCATTTATTTCAAAAATCTTACTAGGAAGTAGTATGTTTTCAAACTGCAACATTGAAGTGTACTTTAAATTATGTCAAAGATTCTGTACTGTTCATTTTTCTGTGCCAGTTAAGAAGGAAAAATTTCAAAACTTCCTACTTTATTATAGTGTAAAGTGGTTATTTGCGAAAATGAAAAAATATGCAATTTTTCACTGATACATATTGAGATTTTCGAAATGAATGAAGTAAAAAATGCCACTACAAAAAATGAAGTGTATATGATTTGGTGAAAAATTTTGTTTCGTAAATTTTTATGTAAAGACTGAGCAAACATTGTTTTTTGTTTGTCACTTCATGTTGTTTGATAAAATTTTCATAGATGACGTCATAGTGCCGCTATATTGGATTCAGAGCTCCTACAGCACCATTTTGAAAGGAAATGGTCACTAATATCGTTGAAAGGAGAATTTTTTATTTTATCAAATCATCCAAAAACGTATAGAGGGTTGTATACTAGTATCTTTGTTCCAAATTTCAAATTTATCACCCCAGAAACAACTAGCGTTGTGAACAATGATTTCATTTGCCAACCGGTATTAATAATGAATTGTTCCTAATATAAAATGTAATGAAACAGTAACTACAGTATTTCTGGTCAATTTCTAGTCGATTTGTTTGCTAAGTGTACATAACTATTAATATATATTCACTCTTCATTTTTTCCTGCCTTCTCGATTTTCAAACATAATATGGAAACTTGAACAATCTTATATTAGTTTTCTGATTATGTAAATTGCAGTAATATGAGCATTGTGTTCCTTGTGGTTTGACCATGATAATTTTACGGGGCATTTAAAAGGTATCAAGCATTTCTTTAAACCATTAACATTAATCGATAAAACAATATTTCTGGAGACATGTTTTGATACATAATCAAGAAAACTATGACATTCATTTTGGAAAGTGCTTTGTTTTCTGTAACATTTGTTGGTAGTTCTGTAAGATCTTTTCTGGTTGAACTTTCATCAGGAACATACTGAAATAGAATATACTTTATGCTGATAATTCTATGTGTGGGCCGATACATTATGTAAAGTGTTTTGTGATTAGGGAAAATGTTTGTCCTTGAAAGTTTATCAGAGGAACTTCTGTTAGGTACATTTGTAAAATAACATTATAACCCTGCTACTGTTGTTATATGCTTAATATGGTGGCAGTAATAATAATATACATACCTAGAAAACCTTTCCCCAGCGGCACGTTTGCTGGCAATATATTTTTCTAGCCATTACTGGCATGCTCTCACTGATCTGTCTAGACTCTAGACCTTGTCCCATCGGCCAGCACACGGACGACATTATAGCCGGCAGTGAATAATTCAAAAATAAATTCAAAACATTGTTGAAGTGAAATGGCAAAAAAATAAGTTATCTGACAGTAGATGCTTATCTGGAACGAGGAAATTGGGAAGATGACCTTGATTACGAGGATACACAAATAGCTTTTGATAATTTCATCAATGAATTTAAATTCTACTGAGAATCATCCACATATGAACTTGATACTCGTAAAAATAAAAACCACAAAATGAAACCTTGGATAACAACTGAATTACAAAAAGGGATAAATTGAAAAAAATTAAATCACAGGTACTCTGAGGAGTTGAAAAATGAATATAAAACGTACAGAAATAACGTGAACAAAATTATCAAACACACAAAAAATGAATTTTATAGGGAAAAATTTAACACAACTAAAGATAATTGTAAAAAAACATTGCAACTTATCAATGAAATAACGAACAGGGATAAAACTAAGTTTTTGATTAAAAATATAACAATGAAAACCCAACAAGGAACTTAATTAATGTGAAGGATAAATTAAATTCTTTCAATGATTACTTTGTTAACATATGTGTTGAAATGTCAGTAAAAATTGAGAAAGTTAATACCTTACTTGATGGTTTTTTTTAAGGACACATTTGTGAAATGCTCTATGTTCCTCGAACCAGTATCCAAAAATGAAATTATTGAAGTTATATCAAAACTTGAAAATAACTGTTCTCCAGGTCCTGATGGCATATCCACAACTCTCATAAAAAATATGCATAGGCATCTAATTATACCACTGGTTCATGTAACTAACCTAACTTTTAAACACTGTAAACTTCCTTATCAGTGGAAAAAATCATTGGTTACACCTATATACAAGGCAGGTAAACAAAATAGTGTTGGCTACTATAAACCGATCTCGGTAAAAAATAATTTTACAAACATTTTTGAGAAAACACTCAGGAAAAGATTCAACAGTTTTCTTTGAAAATTGTCAAGTTATAACTAACAAACAATTTGGCTTTATAGAGTGCAGTTCTTGACTTTGTTGAGAAAGTTGAGGAAGCTTTGGAGAGATCAGAAACATGTTTAACAGTCTTTCTTAATCTTGCCAAGGCTTTTGACACAGTATCACATGACAAGCTCTTGGAGAAATTGTATTACTATGATATAAGAGGACTAACGCTGTCTCTGATTCAAGGCTACTTAACGTGTAGTATGCAAAAAGTCAAACTAGATCATGAAACCGGCAGTGCCAGATAAGTGAAAATTGGGATACCTCAAAGGACGGTACTAGGTCCAGTTCTGTTCCTGATCTACATAAATAGCATTAGTTCTACTCATAATTTCAAAGGACACATAATTTTCTATGCCGATGACACAGCTATAGTTGTAACTGGAAATTCTTGGGACAAAGTGTACACAGATTCTGAAGAGATATTGCAGAATATCCAATTGTCATACAATTTGTCAAGCCTGAACATCCATAAAACTAAATTTATAATATTTTCAGTACTCCAAAGCGACCAGCCTAATGAAGATACACTCTGAATACATGAAGTTGAATGTGTAACAGAAATATGCTCTTGTCCTTCAATAGAACGAACACAAGAAATAAAATACTTGGGGGTCATGGTAGATAAACATGCTAGATGGGATGCCCATGCTAATTATGTAACAAAACGTCTGAGAATGTTATTCAGACAATTTTGTGCTTTGAGGAACATTCTAGACAACAAAAACCGCATGATCGTCTATCACTCTCTAGCTGAATCAATAAGTATGGGGTGGCATGTTCAATAATTCCCTAAATCGACTACAGCATAGCCTTTTAAGGAAACAACATGTGAAACATCTATCAAATATAAACAAGAAAGATAAGCATACAGAAAATATCTATCAAGTTACAACAAAATAGTAAATGATAGCAAAATTTCTGCCTTACATAACAAATCTAAAAGACTATGGAGTTTTTTCAATTAAACCAAGAATATGTTTTTCCGTTAATCAACTATCGTCCCCATACGAACGACAACTCTCAGAAGTTGAGAAACTTGCGCGAGCTAAGGACTAACGAGGTCTTACCTTTTAACGTGTGATTCCTAACAAAAATATGTAAGTTCAGTTTCAAAAGATGAACATGAATGAACGGTATGCCATCTCATGAATGGCAATGGGTGAATTATTTTTAACCGTTACCATCAGTGTGCCGATAAGTCCAGTGAAGGCCCAACAATTAACCGACAATTGCTGGGTATTTGTAGGGACAAATGCATCCCACTCCGAGACACATCTTTGTTTTCATTTTCATCTGAATGTGATTGATGTTTTTATTGAATCTTCAAATTAGTATTAAAAATTATCAGGACCGAAATAGAAATATTCGAATGAGTTAAAGGTGAAAATAATAAATATAAAAAAGGACAAAATGAACCATGAGTATGAGAGGTGGAAATAAAAGATTCAGTATTTCATCTTCAACTAATAATAATATTTTATTGAACATTTTCAAGGAGCTTACAAATTTTTTTCAGCCAGTCGTTTTACCCAGAAAATTTCGGACTGTGTCGAAAACATTTCCTTCCACTGCTGAAACAGAAAACTGCAGCCTTTTCAGTAAACAGTGCATCAATAGCTATTCAAGCAGCTGGAATCTCATCCACTACAAATATAATGCCTATTCCGGAAGCTACGCTGATCTACCCCAGAAACCACAAGAGAATAAGCTGCAAGAAGAAATTTACGAAGTAGATATCGATACTGATGCTCTAGATGATTTGAATCCTACTATAGATAATATTACTAAAGAGGGATTTTTGTTGAAGGGACCAGAAATAGGTAAGGGTTGATTGTTTTTTGAAGAAAGCCATTGTAGTCACAAAATGCTACAATGATTACGAGGGTAGTCTGAAAAGTTTCCGACCTTACAAAGATACAAGACATTTTTTCAGTTTTTTTCATTTTTCAACAGTCTCCTTTTAACTCTACACTCTTACCCCAGCGATGCTCTGTAACCCGTTCAAATAGTACTCGGCGTTTTTCTGCAAAATAATTGTTCACGGAGTAATTGCCTTTTCATTTGACTATAATCTCTGGCGTCCGATCGAAATTTTCAGATGAGGGAACAAAAAGAAGTCGCTTGGGGCTAGATCTGGTGAGTAAGGCGTATGGTCAAGCAGTTCAAACCGTAATTCGTGGATTTTTGCCATGGCAATTACTGAGGTGTGAGAAAGTGCGTTGCCTTGGTCTGCAAGTTCTGCCTTCAGCTTGTCAAGTAATGATGCGTAGTATCCTCCTGTAATGTTTTTTCCTTTTTGAAGATAATTGATTAAAATAACTCCATGACTATCCCAATAAAACAGTCGCCATCATTTTCATAACCGAAATAACAGTTTTTTGGAGCCGGTTCCCCCGTTGCATTCCACTGTATGGGCTGTATTTTTGTTTCGGGCGTATAATGGTGTACCCAAGTTTCATATTCAGTAATTATTCGGCGCCAAAACTCAGATTTATTGCGCCTAAACTAAAAATTGCGTCAATAGAGCGTAGTAAATGTTCATTCGAACAAGTTTTTGGTCTAACGTGGGCAAACGCGGCACCCAACGCGCGGACAGCTTTCTCATGCCTAAATGTTGATTTAATATGTGACAGATACGTTCTTTTGACATGTTCATAACCTCTGTTATCTCTCTCACTTCAATTCGGCGGTTGTCTAGCACCATTTGGTGAACTTTGGCGATGTTTTCGTCGGTATTTGCAGTTTTTGGTCGTCCCGAACGTTCGTCGTCTCCCAAGCCATTGCGGCCACGTTTAAATTCAGCTGCCAAAAATTTCACTATGGTTAATGATGGTGCAGTCTCCCCCATACACAGTATCCAACCTATCTTTGATTTGTGTAGGCGTATTGCCTTTCAAAAACAAATATTTAATGATAGATCAATACTCGATTTTGTCCATTTTCATAAAAACACTCGCATCAACCCACTCAAACGACTGTAACATAACAACTTTGCGTCCAAAATGGCTGAATCTTTTGTGAGTAACTGACAACAGATGAACAACGAAATTAACTAGCTTTTATTTACGAGTGCTGTTATCTTCATGTTGAGATCGGAAACATTTCAGACCACCCTCGTATGTGTTTGAGCTAAATACGATTCTATTGCAGGGTCTGAAAGATCCTTCGTAAACATTGGCTCAAAAAGTTTCAAAAAAAGATATTGTTATTTGAGGCAGGAAGTAGATGGAACATATATGTTAGAATTATTCAAAGATGAGAAAAAAGGTGAAGCTAAGATTACTATTGTGATGGATTTCTGTACAGATGTTATAAAGGTAATGAATAATGTAGGCAATGATGAAAATACTGATAATTTTTTTATGAAAGATATTGAATAATTGTGGTTACTTTGTGTTTCTGAGCACAATCAAAATTTAATTAAACAACTTTCACATTTAAAACAGTTTTATATAATGGCAAACATTTCGTTTTTCAAAATAAAATCACATTTTTTTAGAACTTGAAAAGGGGAAAGTTTTGTTTTGAACTGAGGATGACAGCTGGACACAAATCTTATTTGTTAGCTGCCGAAAGCGAATCCGACCTCAAAGACTGGTTAAGTAAGTTGAATTCTGTTCTGCAGCACAATAAAATTCAAGAGGAAAAGCGTGCTGCTTCTTTGGAAAGAGGTAAGGTTTACGATTGGTCAAAAATGAATATGTATCTGTTTTTTTTTACTCAAAAAAATCCTTTGGAAAATCGACGGAGGATTATTATTACCAAACGTGAAAGGATATGAATTATATTAAATTAAAGGGGTTATATTTTTTAGGAGTGATTAGTTTTTTGGGAAAGAAAGTTTTTGGCTTTCTACTACTCCGTCTTGATACAAAAAATGTGGGAATCTTCCAAAGAAAGGAAGGAAGCAATCATTTTCAAAAGAAGGAACTCTAAACAAAGATGTTTAAATCATTCAAAGAAGTAACTTTCAGACACAAAATGGAAGAAAAAGGCTTTCTGAAACAGCTACTTTCATATAAACATTGAATTACACGAAAGAAAAAATTCTTTCGAAACAAATACTTTTATATGAACACTGAATTATACAAA